>MLYV02001037.1:0-36391 GCA_001913855.2 Hermanssonia centrifuga
AGTTGCTGAGTAGCAACTGAAGATTCGTCGTTATATATGATGGAGGGAGTGAATAGCGGCGGAGTGTAGAAATGGAGCGAGGGAGACCTACGTCATCGACTTTTATTGACGTAGCGTCTCGTTTGAAGGAAAGAGGCCCAACGACGGCCAACGACCTGCAAGTACGATGGGCGCCTACACGCGAGGTGTGACGGCGCGTCAAGTCACGTCACGGACGATGTTCAGATCTGACTTACGAGTGTATCATAGAGCCTTGTATTCCTATCACCTGAATTATGCCTGCTTACGGCTCCTTGTGATGCGGTCACCAATCAGTCAAGCACTTGCATTTACTTGCATGTCGTCGCCGAATAGGTGTGCCATACATGGCCATGTAAACGCTCCCCGGTCCGTCGGCAACTTGCAACCCGACAACTGCCTTGTAAGCATATGTTTATTTTGCTGATGGCCGCATGTCGCCGTAGTCGGGCGGTGCTCCATTTCTCAGGATCGAAAACAAAGGAACATGGCTCTGATGCTCGCAGCCCATTTGCCATAATCCAGACAATTCATTGCACATATCAAAGAAGCAGAAAGGGGCACGTTTTAGTTTCGGAACCTTGCCTTAGGGTTGCTGATCTCCCTTTAGCGGCGTGTTATCCTAGCCTATACCTCGTTTGGGTCGCGGGAACGCACGCAATCAAGAACACTATTATCGGTCGTCCAATGACAGTCCACTTGCCATCATGAGTCCATTCTCACAATAGGCCCACGCGGAAGAGGGTTCGTCGTCGGGGACACCATCCTCATCGTTCAGCTTGTTGTCCAGAGAGTAAAAGGCCGGCAGAAACAAACTCTGACAAGAACAATAGCTGGGGACAAGTTGCTACGGCGAGAGCCCGGTAAAATCGCCGAATCTATGCTCCGCCGGGTTCTCAGGATCTGCCGCTCATGGACTCTTCCGGAAAGTCAGCGATATCGAAGAATCAACATTAAATCTTTAATCTTTTTCTCCCCAAAACAAGGGGGAAATACAACGGCGGCTGAACACATGTACTCGCTCTGGATTAGGGACTATTTCCATCGTGTCATCATGATATGACTCGGAGAGTTTGTTCTACGCTGCAAAATCGGATTTCCTCTCACGACTTATGCACCACCGAGCACAAGATAATCGATCATAGGCTACAGCCGAACCATCTGCAGTATAGGCTCGTTTCTGATCAGACACTCTGAGGTGGTGGTGCTCTCGTCTGTTCCTTGTCGTTCTTGTTGGTTCTGGTACTGCTCGAGATCCAGATGTGAGAAAGCGCTTGCACATCTAGACGCCTCCCCTTGCTGACAGGTGTCAATACTCAATTCTCCACACAGAAATCAGAAGAGTCTTCCCCTTTCCTGCCAACATCTTGCCAGCTGATCTGTAGAAGCAAGATACACCGGTCCTGATATAGGCGATGTGCTGTATGTCCCCGCCAGTGCTATATGGGCTCAGGCAAGAGGCTATGCATCTCTTCTAAAAGATTGCTGTTCGAGACCGCCAGTTTAATGCCAGGGCCCGGTAACGTGAGTCGCATCCTGACCCACGGGATTCTCACTAACATGGTTCGCCATGCATTTCATATTTGTCCCCTCAGCAACTTCCCATTAATCCGCCTTAGTCCCGCTGAGTCAACGTCCTTTCTCCTTCAGTGCTGCGATCGAAAGATAACAGATGACCCTCGGCTGGCTTCGGCTGGACATCACCATCATTCTAAATACACTTGTCCCACACGCGACAAACACAGTAAGTATGATCTCCCATTTTCCACTTTGAATTGACACCGAGCACGGAGGTGCACAGTGCCTGCTAGGACATTGTACGCAGATCCCGACTACAAATACTCGTTCAGGGTACGCGCGCCCCGCCTGTGATCTGGTGGCCGAGAACGGCAGCCGTACCAAATAATCGAAGCAGCATGCACTCCAGGTTTGTTGGTTTGAATAACCCAAGGTCTCCATGATTGCATGGCTCCAGACACTAACCCAAAAACCTAGGCGGAGATGACTACGGCTGTCGGTATGCTCAGATCCTCCTGGACTACGGAGTGACGTTGAACGCCTGTAGCTACAGGTTACTGGCGCTGAAATGAAGCTCCTCAGGGCTACCAGACGCTCTGCCGTCAGCGATGGGGTTACCCCTATCTAGTCAAGGATATGACCCGCTCTGATAATCCATCGTCTCTCTCGCTAAGGCCGCTGTCAGGTTCGACCCCTTTGCTTCGTTTCCAGCCATCCAGGGCATCGGTAGTTCAAAAAAATTTACCTCCTCTAAGAAGACGTATGATGTACTGTGGTCGCCAATGACACACTTTTGTAAGCAACACGCAATGCATTTCCCCCCCGCCTACTCCTCATACACGGCTTATAAATATTTAGGGAAATTCAACATTGCACTCCCCGCTTTGATCAAACTGACGGCAAGCTTCCTCAGCTACCATCCAATCTTTGGTGTGGAATTCCAAGTATCCTACAAACCAGCCGCCTTCGTCGCACTGTAACGGCGCTTCGGAGGCGCTCCACCTTGCAGCATGTGTGTCTCATCCATTAATGAGAACCATGCTGTTCTCGGTGCCGTGTGGGACCTATGATGACCGCGTACGTAGTCGAGGCACATTTCTTCGTGCTAGATCAACCCCTGAAAACCCTTGCACTGGCCTATCGCACCTGGCCTTATGCACGTTTGTTTACCTCATTTTACTGGGGGTTAGTGCCTCGTTGGTTCCACGAGGCGCGAAGAATTCCACGGGAAACCCTGACCTGGAGTCTCTGTCGGTGAAACTGGAGGGGCGGTAGGCCTGAATCATAGAGACACTGTATGCATGATACAATCAAGCGCCGTTGTCCTCGCCACAGCCCTTTGGTGGGCAGACATCTTGTTCTCGCCCTTCGGCGACATTGCAGCAATGCCGGATGGGGATCGTAAGAGGCTGTTGAATCACGTTTTGACTCGTCAATTAAAATGCAGGTAGGCTGTGCTTTGTGATCCGCCTGCTCATGATATAAGATGCCCCGCTCACAGGGCGGATACCGCATCTTCCGCCGAGTCAAGCATCCTCTGCGTTTTTGCCAGTTCTGTCGCTCATGCTTGAGACATCTTTTCGCACCAACCATATATGGGCTCGTGCTTCGGCCTAGGAGGAATAGGCATATTTTTCTCAAACGTCAATGATGTCTAGGTGCTGTAATGATTTCTGTTGTTTCACCTCTTCGGCTCCTCTGTTAATGTGACTATTACTGCCTTAGACCCTTCCAAGTCCCGCCACTAGTACGACATATACTCTCCGTCCTTATTTATAGCGGAGATATTCTATATTCCTGTGTGTAGCGGAATTTACACCCCCCCCGGGACAAATTAAATGCGCTACAGCTATTTCCTAGCATTCCCCTAAACAAGTAGATTCCCCGATTGACCATTGTAGTGTCCAAGAATGATCTTGATTGCTTACAGCTCGATGCCGTCAAGAGCGGCGGCAGTACGGTGCATGTAATGGGTGTTTCTTCCCAGACGGGATTAGTCCGGCTGTCAGACAAGACTTCAGCCTGAGTCCAATTCGCGCACCGGTCCAGCGGAAAATCAATGATGACAAGCAGTAGGCGTAACATGGCTTTTCAGACTGCGCCCAGACGATGTATACAAATCGGTGCTCTCGGCCCTCGGAATCACTCCATTGCTCTCACACTCCTTGGGACCATAGCTGCTGAATGCTGTGCGAGTATGTACTGATATCTTATCGTTTGGGGGTTCTCAACACCCACGCCGACTGTATAGTTGGTGGATAGCCGCCTTCACATGCTGCGGTGTGAGTTGGGTGGGCTGTAGTAGGTTGGCAATCCGTCCCCTGCGATTTGAATGATGGGTTGGTAGATGCCGCAGATCCCCTTTCTCTACATATGACATGTCATGTGTAGATACAATGGATCTGTCCTCACGGATACGCGGTGCCAGACGGCCCGAATGCGTTGGTATCGCCGATTCAGTCCAGTCCAGCTATTCTTGCCAAAAACAAAATAAGTCAAGAGATTTGTTTTGGTGTTCAACTGAGTTCGAGGGTCCTGATATCCCTTATCGCGTGTACCCCCATCCGAAATCTTTGATGAAATGCCGGCGGGAGCCGGAGCATGTAAATCTTGGAGGTCAATCATCTAATGCGATAGATACATACTTTTGGCAGGTTTCTAGTTATACTAATTTCCCTCCCTGTCCTAGAGGTAGATGTCTTGGTCGGTGAGCGCACCAACATCGAAGGGATACCGAATACGGCTGCGAGATAGTGGAGGTACCTTGGCAGAGAACTACGGTTTTATAGGATGCTTGAGAATCCCAGCAGTATATTCATATGTAGTCTTGTCGAATGCCAAATATCCTGGTATATATGTTGCTATCGAGTGACAGAGGAAACACGACTCATCCATGGGAATGAACATGACGTGAGGCGTGTAACACCAACCGGGAGGGCCCACGCTTGTTTGCTCCCTCGATTACGAAATGACCAGGGAAAAGGGAAAGTGTGGTATTGCGACAGTGCGCAGGATGTCCGAGTTGCCCGGGCTATCAGCACGCCTTTGATTTGAGCTCTGAGGAGCCTCTGGCTCGTATGAAAGTGGAACATCATGCCTTGGATTAATGACATGCCGTACGGCCGGAATCAGCGATGATTGACACATTTTATAGGTGACATGACGCCTACAGTCTTCCCGGCCGGGTAGGATACATCGGACGGTATACTGTGTTACGAGATATGCAAGTAATTTATAATCAATGGTTGTTTTGTCGTGGCGGATATGTACGAATCATGGCGTAGAAGCGTTGCAGTATTGGCTGCAGATGTTTTCTCAGCGCTGGATGTCATCGGTAAGAAATTAGTGACCGAATGGGGCTCACCGTAGAAGTTGACCGGGACAGTTTGTCCGCAGTCGCAAAATAGAGTAACGCCATCGTCTTTGTGTCGTGCGGTTAACTAGAGGGATAAGGCGCTTACACGACCCTGTCTCGACCTAGACAGATTTTCTCATTTCCTACATATATTGGTTCCTCCTGATGCGGTCGAATCAAGAGCGGTGAGAACATATACCCAGGAAGGAAGTGGTACATACCGATCTTTCAGCTGTAAAGTTGAGATTATCACGGTGGCGACTGAACATCGCCAGGGCAAAATTTTGGGAGAGAAGAGGCATGGTAGATCTGCCAAGGCACTTCGAGTGTTTCCCAAAAAGATTGTCCTAACTCAGCTGGTTGATGGACTCGGAAAAGGCAACCTCTCCAAACGGATCTACTAGGGCTGGAATGACGGCCACGAATGATCCGCAGAGATGTTACAAATGACATAGCATCTAAGCGGCAATTATTTTAGACAGTCGCTGAGACTGCTGGCCACAATGCGAAGTTGATCTCCATCTAGCGAATGCAAGTGTCGTAAGAGGACGTCATACGACAAGGGACGAAGGACCTAAAGTTTTTGAGGCCTTAGATACGCAAACCGGGTGGGCTGCAGAAGTCAAAGGTACTCGCCAGACTGAATGGTTTATATACTTCACTGCGAGCGATTATGTGGCTGTTCTGTCGGATCGGTGATGAAGTGCCACGGCTAGTAAGAGGAAGGCCGTCTGGCGCTGCGTTACTATAGTCACCTGAGTATAATATCACTAGAAGTGCTAGATTCATAAGAGATGTTGCGCACCGGTCACGAAGCCATACATCTGCCTGTGCGAACTGGATGTCCTCTTGTTTGCAGAGTAAACACTTCAGCATCAAAATGGTAATGGCCATAAAAATTACGAGGAGACTAAGCAGAACATGATGCTAAGACGAGCTTATCGATGATGTCCGCGCTCTACCCGAATTTCATGACCCCAACATTGACCGGGTTGCTATGGGTTAAGGTGAGCCTGAGAGTCAGCAGAGACGATATTTCAGCACAAGACTGCTGATATGGATTTCTTTAAATTGCTTGTGTGGGTTATTCAGAGAGTCAAAAACAATGGCAGATGTACCGCAGATGTTTGTACCAATTCGCGGGATAAGCTCGTACGGAAGGAGGGCAGGCAGAAACTCCCGGGGGAAAGTTGAAGCCAAGTTGGCTGGCGCGGCATCTTCCGGCAGACGCTGGTAGATGGAGCCTTGCGTTCTTGTCTTACTTTCACAGCTACCACTATCAAGTATTGGATCTTTCAATCCTTACTAGTATCCGAAAATGCATCATCGATGGCCCAGGGTCACACACATGCGATTTGCAACATTTGCACGGATTTTCTGCCGATTTTCCGCCGTCTTGACGCTTCTGTAGGGCTGTGTTTTCGCTCTTTGATCCTCGCGGGTACTCTACTCCCTTCAAATTCTGCTCAAAACCATGAAAATTAGGACGTTAGGTTATTGGCAATTGTGACGTGTCTTGTGTAGGATGGACTACCGAGTCATTAGCAGGTCTGTCCTTAGATTTGGTATGTATCACACTTTGCTGATCTCAACCATAGGCATCAATGACACAGTAGTCGGCACGCGATATAGTAGAACGTGGAATTGGCATGTACTTGAATTATGTGGAGATGCTAACAGCTGCAAACCAATAAACTCAAGTCAATCAGAATTTCGGTTCTTCTGGCCTCTGGCTATCCTGACTTTGACGGACTTCGGAAGACTTCGGACGTACGTTCCTATTCCACCGCTACAGGCAGCGGCTACAGGCAGCGGCTGCCAGTGGTGAAGCAACAAAATACCGGTCTCCGAATCTCTCAACGCATCAAGCGGATTTTGCCAGTTGATTGCATCGATAGCGCATCCCAGCCTCAGCGATTGAGATCAAGATGAGCCGTAAAACGCCTTTCCCTCATGCTGTATCTTGGCGTGGGGTTGATGCTTCGGCTATTGCCCGAATGATGCCGGAAACAAGCAGCTGGTCGTATGTTCCTTCGGATACCAGTAACACTGAGCCTTACTCGCGATGGGTCAACTTTTGCGATACCTCATCTGCAGGTCCAGGGAGGAGAGATATACAGTACGACTGTTACTCCCGGGATTCTAGATTGCGGATACATACCCGTGGACTCTATCATCCCGTTTACGCACTCGATCTCAGTATGCGCCACATCCAAGTCCCTTCGTTCTATTGCGGTTGTTTGGTAAGGCTCTGCATTCTAGTCGACTTTTTCAGTTGAATGATGATACCACTTCCTAGATTTTGCATGCTGAGCACTCAGCGACAGGTACAAGGATAGAAAATAGTCCCTCGATGCGACTGAATCTCAGTTCCTCCATACCCGCAACGTCTGTCGCGAAGCCGAGCCTCTCGCCCTTGAATATAATACCATACTGAGGATCCTAGAGCCAGCCATGTTCATCCTCAGGCTGCCGCTATCGTCGCAGCACAAGAATTTCAATATTTTACTCGCTTCTCCGGCTACGCGATGGACCTGAATACAAGCACTATTGTTTATGACGATAGCAGTAGCCAAATCAACTATATTCAAGGTTCTTGGTACGAACTTACGGATGAGGGCGGGGATGTTCTAAATGAGACACTCACGGGGACGAACGATTCTGCGGCATTCGGTTTCAATTTCTTTGGTGAGCCATTGAAATATTTTTGCATCACTCATTGTCTTGCATTAACGCATCATAGGCTCTCAGATATCTGTCTATGGTTCCGTGCGAATATCCGACGGCGCAGCTAGGAGTTTAACCCCCGAGTCGGCCTATAGCATTGATGACACCGCTGTTGGGTCATTTGTCCCAGCTAATGGCATCTGGGACTCGGACGGTGTTTTGTTCTTCGATTCCGGAGATATCGGCCTTTCAAACCATTCCCTCCTTGTGAACATCACATTTTCATCTGATTTATTTCCCTACTACCTGGATTATCTCGAGATCACATCTCCACCGGTCGCCACCTCCAGTATCCCGCCAATTTCCTCGGCGTTACCTTCTTCGACCTTGCTATTCTCAATGTCACCCTCTTCAACGTTATCCTATTCGTCGTATGTCCCTCCCGCGTCCTCCATGCCGTCAAGCAATACAAGCTCCAATTCGAGCGGGACGTCGTCTATGCCTATCACCTCAAATGTACTATCTTCGCCATCATCATCACTCTCCGTACTATCTTCGCTATCATCATCAATTTCCGTATCCCTCCTTCCGCCCCATTACACAAGCAGCTCGCCGTTTGTACAGAGTAAAACATCTTGTTTCTCCTGCAACACCTCCTCCGAGTCTTCTAGACCTTCTACATCGTCCGCCTCACAATCCATGAAACCAGCCACTCATACAGACCACCCTCGTCCATACAATATCAGGACTGTCGCGGTCAGTGTGGTCGGAGGAGGGATATTTATACTTAGTGTACTAGCCGGCTTGTTTGTTTGGTGTCGCAGACACACAAAAATGGGGCCTTTTGTTGCCAGTGAAGTTGCTGAGGGTACGTTATCTATTATACAGCTGTCCCTTTAACTCAGATCATCGCAATTGAATAGTTCATGAGGCTGATATATCCGCGAATGACCGGGAAATGGCTGCACCTTTGACGCCGCCGCCGCCGCCACCACCACTATCTGCGTCTTACCCTTCGATCATCATTATATCTCGCGACAACGCCCGGCTATTCGAAGTGTCTAGCATGTTAGCTGCCGCTAGCTCACAAACTACTAGCAACGACAACGGAAGTCGAGTAAGGTACAGGAGTTCTCGGCCGACCGAAGCGTCAAGGTCTTGGTATACGATCGACGACGGATCACAGTCGCTCACATTTCAAGAACCTGAGAGCAGCAACGGCGAGAGGCGGTCGAGTAGCTCTTTGGTGACGCCAGAACATCTGTCTCGCCACTCTATAGTTCATACTGATTCCGGACTACGCTTTCCTGTCGGAACAGTGGGAACTCGTAGAGTGGATCATGGAGCTGAATCATATGAGAGACCAATAGAGTTCCCGCCCGTCTATACCACGCGATAATCGGTGGCTGCGAAGTAATCGGCCGACGGCCATACATGCCGCAGTAACCAACTATATACAACCGTATAATATAGTTGTATTGCGTACATGCAAAATTTTCACACATCCATTCTCCAGCCTTCATTGAATGACGGAACTTGGCAGGCAAAAACAAGGAAATTCGGAATCCTGTGACCAGATGCAAAACATTCCCATTAGCCGATTTGAACGACTGACCTCGTCATTTATTGTTTACGTAAGCGTAATACTAGTGACGCGCTCTACCAGCTGAGCTAAACGGGACATGTACTTATCAGTTTGTTACCCTCTCACTGCTTTATTGTTAAGAATATCAAAACAGATTGAATGTCTTATAATTTGGCATGCAGGTCGAGAGCCTAAACGATCAGGCTACAGAACCTTCAGGGTTGCACTTTTCTTTCCCGAGAGGTCAATCCTCTACTTGCTTTCTCGCCTTTTGCTTGCAGGGCACCAACGGTCAAATACCCGCCATTTCCCCAATTGTGCGCTCACTACCGCGATGAATGGCGACGCTAGCGCCCATAACCACAAGGACTTCCTCGACGCCTTCTTCCAGCAAGAACAGCCTCCGAGTCATAACCAGTCCTCTATAGACTCTTCAGATATCTTTCAGACGGCTTCGGCTTCGTCGTCTGGCCATCATTCTAGTCTTGGGAATATGCAGCAACAGTCCATGTCAAACAATGGGCTGGGAATGGACGTGTTAGAGGGGTTGATGGGCATGCAAGAGAGAGGAGGTCAATCTGGCATGTCCAGTGGAGCGCAGCCAACGCCTCAGATGCTCGTGGAGCAGCAGATGCGGCTGAACCAATTGCAGCAACTGTACCAGCTTCAAACGCAGATCTTCCAGCAACAGGTGAGATAGCATGTTCCGACCTCACGGACTGCCTGCGGCGATTTGGGTGTCTGGAAAGTACCCAAGGCTGCACGTATTCGGTGGTAGGGTGTGCATATGTTAATGCTGAATATTGGAATGCCTTTAGATCGAGCTGCTGAGTGGTCAAGCTTCGTTCAGTTCTCTGTCGGGCACACCAAGGGAGCAACAGCCGTATTTGCCCACTCCAGGTAAGCTGTGTTCCCCAAAATTTCATCTTTTCATCAACCATATATGTATTTCGTAGCGCAATCGACGGAGCTTCCTCCTCAACCAAGTCCAGATTTTGTCCCACCTATGCTCCTGCAATCCACGGAGCACGATGTCGGCAATATGGGTCATCATACACAGCACCATTTTATCCCTCATCAGATTATACCTACAGCGCCGCACTCTGCGCCAGCGAACATTGTCTTCCAGAACATCCAGAGTCCCTACCCATTACCTTCTCCTGCGGAACTCGACTTTGACGAGATGTCTCCCCTCACAAGTCCGTGGTTAGGTGCCTACAATACCAATCAACCCACGACAAATACGAATACACGCAGCATGCCGTCATCTTCTGCAGGTACCAAGCGGCGTACCGCTTCCCCTAGTAGCGACGAATTGCCCTCTACTACCGGTCGTCCTTCTCGTAAGCGTCAGGCAGCGCACAATCGTATACCACAAAATGTTCCCTCACTGCAAGGCAAGAAACCAAACCTTCGCGGCACAAAATCCGCCAATTCCACCCCGCTCTTCCCCGCTACGTCAAATCAAGGAGGAAGCTCGGGTCGTCGGGGTGGGCCTAGCCCGTTGGATATTCCTGGCGACACCCCGTCGCCCGTTGACTTGTCCATGCCTCCGCCTGCTACACCGCAACCGCTTGCACCTATGGATTTTCTGCACGAAGGTCTTTCTAGTGAGAATGCCTCCGCTCCTACACCTATGCCGCAGGAGCACATTACACCAGTGACGCCAGCAAGTATCATGAATATCGGGAGGTCTTCTCACAATATTTCGACGCCTTCTACTCAATTCTCACAGAGTCAACGTCGCTCACAAGACAGGCTGCCAAAGCCGCCTCGTAGACCACGGTCTGCAACGGTTACATCGGTGCCGCCCCCCGCTGGGATCAAAACTGCGGTCTCTCTAGTTAGTCCTGGCCTTAAGCCCATCCTTCCCGGTGAGTATCGCCCTCTGGCTAAGGCGGCACCATCACTAATGTCCTGCTAGCCGGAAACATCTCAGGCTCCATGTCGCCGACTGGACCACTCCCACAACCAACTCTTCAAGTCCGCAAGACGTCGCACAAGGCAGCCGAACAAAAGCGTCGGGACTCGCTTAAAACGTCCTTCGACGATCTCCGTTTACTGCTCCCGCCTATCCCGTTGCCATCAGAAGAAGGCTACCCAGATGAGCCCATCCTGCCCGGTGCGATGCCTCCCCGAGGTCCACCAAAAGGCAATGCAGACGGTCCAAACCGTGGCGTCAGCAAATTGCAGCTTTTGCGATGCGGAAACGACTACCTCAGACGGCTGAAAGGAAGAGTAGAGAGAAGGGATGATGAGATTGATAAGTTAAGGAAGGAGATCAGAAGGTTGAGGATTGTGGTAGGGAGTGAGTATATGCAGACTGAGGAAGAAGGCGACGGACAAGAGCCTATAGACTTGGAGAAGGACTTGGATGCCGAGGAGTCTAGCTTAGGACCTCTCGGACGTTACCCTGGCACGCTGTACGAGGGCGACGAGGGAGATGATGATGGTGCGGATTGAATGAGTCTGAAGCAGGTATATACGGGTGCTCCTTTTACCCCTTAAATTTTTCTTCAACATAGGGCTTGACTTGAACATGTATTCTATATTTTACAAAGTGTAGGAAAGCGACTTGGAAACGCAAGACTGTGCTCGGCGCTAGACTACAATTGAGGAAAATTACTGAATATATGCATGATCGAGATGTTGGCTGATGTTGGATCGTAATCTTGGGAGCTTTGATGGCGTGCCTGTCAACATGGTTTATTGTATGTGCCACGTGGATGTACTAAGCGCAGAGTCTCAGCTTTGAATTCGAACTTCAGTTGACACTTTGTTCCACACCACCAGCTCGACCAACTCGACCTTTCACCATGGCTGACCAGCAGATTGCACGGCACCCTTTGTATGTCTCTGTCTTGTGTATCAAAAACCAGCCAGGACTGACTTGATTATCCTGGCAACAGTTCAGTTATCTTCCTGTTGCATATCGCACTGGATGTTCCTATGGCGCTCCAGGGGCTCTGGTCACCCCTGGGCTTGCCCTTTCTGCAGCTGAACAACACCACTCTGGTGTTTATCAAGGTACGTACTTCCGCGCATATGTTATGCATCTCTCCAAGAGGTCTGAGACGTCCCGATCATCCCAGCTGTATGCGGCTCTGACTGCCGGAATGTGTGCCGCGTCATTACTCGCTTTTGGATTACCTGGTACGCCAAATACGATAGACAGGCATTCATACCCTCCGCTTACCTGTCATCTGTCCTCTCAGATTTCTTGCCTGGTAAACGTGCACTGGCGATAGGCCTTTGTATTTACCACGTTACATGTTCCACCATCCTCTTTAACGCCCCTCGGTTCATCCCTCACTCATTCGGAGCCTTTGCAGAGTCGTACGTTTCAGCTTACATGCATCAAAATACAATATCTCACATCGATTCCCAGGTTCAATGCGACACCTGAACATGTCTGGGGGTGCTTGCACGGCTTCGTTGGCCTGGGTTTCGCTATTTGGTGGCAGGCTACTGTCTATATGGTTGCTATGATGCGTAGCCAGATGATGAAGACTCAGTGAACAGGCTCTTGCGAGTTTATGTAAGGTCTACTGCTGTATTTCGCTCTATCGCATGTTACTCTATTTTGTTTTACTACATGTACGAAATCTGGGAATACACGAATCTATCTTGGCTACCTCTATTTTTTCATTGAGCTCAGAACCAACTTGGAGTGGCAACAGCCGCCATTCCGGAGAGAACCACACCTCACCCGGAAGAAGGGGAAAAAGAACGAAGGAACTACAGATACAACCTGAACGATTAATCCACTCTACGTAACCGCGGAACGAAAGCCCAGATGAGTATCATGGTCGACATCATAGAAACAACACTGTCAAGTTCCCAAGTCAGAACGTCCTTATAACCGGTATTGAACTTGTAGAGAAACTTACAACGGTTGCAAGGACTCAATCCCGAACTTCGACGCCAGTAAACCCGTCATGAACGGCAAAACAGCCGACCCAGCCTGGCCCACTCCGCTAATCCAGCCCACGCTGCCTATAAACAACCATTTCGGGAAGATGGTTCTGCATTGGCTGACGAGAATGGGGTACATTGGGCCGAGCAGTAAGCCAATGCAGGACACTGCGACGGCGTTCTCGAGCAAGGAAGGGACAACCCAGATTGTCACCTCGAACCTGCAGTCACACACTAGTAAATATTCTGTCCACTAATCGGGCAAGAGAAAGAGAGAGAGATCGTACTGTATGGCCAAGAAAGCATAAATGAACATGACGCGACTTTCTCCGATCTAGTTCGCTGTCAGGGAAGTGAGACTCCTCCTAAATTATTGCGCACGCACCTTGCGATTCAGCCACATGAGCGAGATTCTGCCGAGCATGAGCCCTAGAGCACGACGTGGGTCAGACTGTGTAACTTGAGTGTACATATGTACACACACTCACCTCCAAAGAAGCCCGAGGAAATATAACCAGCTGTAGCGCCACCTCCTCGCTTTTGTTCAATGAAAGTAACGATCCATCCTGTCGAATAGTTAAGATTCGACACAACATATCTCGTTTGAAATCTTGTCAACTCACCGCCAAGCGTGACTTCCACGCCGACGTATATCAAAGCCCAGCAGGCCAGGAAATGCACGGATTTGAGACCCATAATTTGTTTATACTTGCTCTGGCCTGCCATATCAGCTTCTCCTGGTGCTTGTCCAGCTTCCTCCATAACATCTAGTACCCAATATTCAGCTACATCACTTGCGAAGCAACGTTGTGTATACGCACCATCCTGATTCTTGAACCGGAACACATACGCAAGGAAGGCGACGTTAACAACACCGATACTTGCTGAGATCAGGTAGTGATACGACCAATGCTCCTGCTGTGCGAACTGAGTCGCGACCAGTGGGGCCGCGAATGCCCCCAAGCCTACAGCAAGCCAACGAAACCATTAGCAGCTTACGAGATGAAAATATTCGTCGAAAGCGTGGTGACCCTACCGTACGAGGCATGAAGAAACCCAAGCTTGGTGGTCGCGTCTTCCTTGAGACTACCCACAAAGCCATTTCCTTGAGCATTCTGCAGAGATATACCGAAACCTGCAAAGCAGAAAGCTGTGCACATGAGGGGGAATGGTCCACCCGGACTGAGCATTGCATAAGCTGCCAGCTGAACGATTGCACCTGTCAAACAAAGGTTAGTAGTTTAGGGCTGGGCCCACTCGACTTTTCATAGACCATACCGAAGACAAGGACCTGAACGCAAAGACTCAGAATGTAGGTTACAACCTCATGAAGTTAAAGTCCTCACCTTTCCAAAGCCAAACTTGTCGGTTAGGTACACAGTAAGGATTGCGCCGCTCAGGAAGCCCTTGAGAGGACGTGAGACACTTGTAATGAGTAGTAATCTATTTCTTACCACGCAGTTCAACACGAACAATAAAGACACAATCGCAAAGCCAATCTATTTGACGGAAAGCGTAAGGCAAGATGGATTGTGCTAGAAAAGGGGATGAAGAAGCAGACTGACATCGTAGTATTTCTGAATCGTTGGTAACAGTGGGCCCGTAGTACCATCATTCCAGCCTTCGAGGAAGAAGCTGAAGCACAGTGCTGCGAAATGAAGCCTCCCCTTGTGACGGTAAATTGCCCTTTGTGCAGCAGAAATCACAGGTGCAGTGGAACCTGTCTCGTCGTCGAACCGTACCGACGGAGCTACAGAATTCGAGAGACTGGGACCGATCTCTGGATCGCCTATGCGTTGACTAACTTCTTCAATACCAAGAGCGACTCCAGACGCATGGAACTGAGATTTTGAGAATTGATCATGAGGAGCAAGGACTGAGAGTTCGACAGACTCTGGCTCTAGTGACACGTCTGGACGAATACTCGATGGTCGTGCCCTGCCAAATTCGGAGCGTCTGCGAATTCTGTCAGATGTAGGGAGGACTGATAAAGTAGACAGGTCTAAAGAAGATGCGTTGGTTGAGTGGATAGTTTCCAAAGCCGATGAGTCAGCAATAGCCAGAATCTGGGAGGACCGTCGGGATTCTGATCCTCGCAGTACTTCAGTGGGACCACCAAGGAAATGACTACGGCTATCGCGAGCATTGTCTGTGTTCAAAGAACCGTCCGAGCCAGGCATTGTGGGGAGGGAAAGAGATGATAGCGGGGGATTGATGGCTTGTGAAGTGACTCTTTAGACTTCTTGAACTAGTTCGCGAACCTCGGACGGCTGCCTCTACTAAGTACCGGGCTCCTGTGATCAGAAACCGGACCTTGTCGACAAGTTCATTGGTCAAAGAAGACGTAAGTGTATGTCAGGGTCGAGCGTCTTGCAGAGTCCAGACTTCTAGTCAGGCCAAAAAGTGCCTAACATTACTGTGAAGTCTAAGAGAGTCTAAGCTAATGTATCAGAATATTGCCTGCGAGTTCCCCCTGGTATCGGTATGGAATCCGAGCGGAAGGGAAAGGCGGCAAGGGCGCTTGATAGCTGGGCTTGTCCGGAGTAAGTCCGCCACAGGCAACGCGACGCAAGTTCGATCCCCTGGCTATGTTCTGCAAAAGGCACTTATCCGAAGGTCCGAGGCGAGCCTTCGGGCGATTATTGATGTGAAGAATCATCGCCAAAACTATTCCCATGGGTATTAGAGGGGCGATCTGGGGCGATGTAAAGTCACATCCGAAAAAAGTATCACGAAAACGAGACAGCACTGAGCTTGAAATCTCTTGAGATACTGACCGAAAAAATACAACACGAGCCACGTACTTGTCACAAAAGTCTACTTTTCAAACATCCAATTAGTCCTTCCGAGAACTGCAGTTCACTATTGATGCCGAAGACTGAAAATTGCAGACGGGGGATCACCTGCATGCTGTCAGGTGGTAGTTTGTGCGACTGAGGCGTCCAGAGGGATATGAGGCCGTCGTCTTGGAAGCTGGTTTTCTCTTAAGCAGGCTTTCTTTCCACACGGTTTGTCGCAAATGCTCTAACTGCATGAAGTCGCGACATGAAGTGCAAAAGCAAGAAACGCTAGCGCTCACGACGGTCGTTCTGACTGGGCGTCTTCTGCACATGTAATTGTTCGTAAACCTTCGTTGCGACTTTGACCTGAACACGCTACCAACGTTCAAGTCGACAACTACCGAGATATACGCCTGTAGATATGCAAGCTCAGCCTCCCTACCGGTACAACAGCTATCATGGGCAGAAGCGTCAACTTCTCGGTAGCCACGCAGGCAACGCGGCGCCAGCTTGGAAAGTAAACCAACAAGCGAGGAAGGCGTCAGGGTCTCAAGAACTTCTAGGGAGCAAAATACTTCTAAGTAGACTGCCGACTGATGTTGGTGAGGATGAAGTTCAGGTGCGAGCAAATATCCTACGCCACCCCATATCGTGCTCATCAATCTGCATCTGCTGTGCCGTTTGCTATAGGCCTTGTTTGTGAAAACAGTTGGGCCTGTGAAGGAATCATTCATCGTGCACAACTCTCAAGGAAACTCCAAGGGCATGGCTGTTGTTTCGTTCCACCGCGTGGAGGATGCCGCCGTTGCTCGGACTAAGTACAACGGGAAGATTATTGACGGTAGTAAGTCGACTTCTTCAGCTGTCGCGCTCTCATAAGGCACGGCAGGTTTATGCGCTCGCATGGTCTGCAATTGCAGGGCGTCCTATAAAGATTGAGATTATTAAGGACGACGATGTCGCGCCGAAAGCACCACCAAAACCTACCGCACCGCCCTCCCTCCTCCAACGTCTCGGTGGCAAACTACCCCCTACAGCCCCTTCAGGTGTAAAGGCTCCACCCATCATCATGTAAGCCGCGAACTTGTCTTTCTCGATTTTCGCTCGACTGAGTCTCTGGGTTTAGACCACCCAAGAAACAGCCTCTGCCGCCACGAGCCGCTCCTGCTGCTCCCCGCGCGCAGACAGGGAGTGTCAGAAGGCCTCTTCGACAGAAAAAGGGGCCGAAACGTGTAAAGAAAATAGTGAAGCAACCTATGACAGCATCTCAGCTAGATGCAGAGATGGAGGAATATCGCGCACACGGCGATGAATAGTGGATATTGGCCTGATGTATGTTTCTCTCCTGTTTCCTTTCATTTGCACAGAGCTCTTCATGCCGCCATACGTATGTTAAACGTTGAAATTACGATTCATGGGCGCCTATTGTAATATTATGCGCATATACTTTGGTGAGATAAGATAAGATCCTTACACCCTCTGGAGTAGCGACGTCGACCTTGCTTTAGCGCATCATCTCAAGATGGTTGCACCATTGTATACCACTGCCTCAGGGCTCCTCTTTCATGCGGGTAAAATTCTGGTTGTGACGGTGGGCTTACCAGCTCGTGGCAAGACGCACATCGCGCGAGCTCTTGAACGCTATCTGCGCTGGACGGGCGTGACGACACAGGTCATCTCCCTAGGAGACCATCGTCGCAAGGTCCTTGGATATGCACAGAATTTGCCGTCGGACTACTTCACTCTAGGTTCGTCTCTTCCTCCCCTGTATTCTGAGTATGGTCTAAGCAGGTCCAGTAGGAGAGAAGAGCGCAGAGACAATGCAGCTGAGGCAGAAGATCGCGGACGGGTGTGAACAGCTTATATGGGACTTCTTCAATGCGGGAGGGCAAGTTATTATCTACGATGCCAATAACGGCACTCGTGATAACCGACAGAGGTTGGCGGAGAAATTCGACAAAGCTGGTGTCCATGTTGTCTTCCTCGGTCCGTCCCATTCTCTCAGTTCATAATCGTCCTGTGCTAAGTTTACTTGTGATCAGAGTCTATGTGTGATAATGAAGACATCATCCTGTCCAATATTCGAGGCGTCAAGATCTCCTCCCCTGATGTACGCAATGTATGGATCTCCATTAGGATCTGAAGTAATTGTCATCCTGCAGTATCGAGGATGGGACCCTGAGATTGCTATCAAGGATTATTATCGTCGCATCCAAGACCATGAGAAGCACTACCAACCGGTAGAAGAGACAAACTGGCCGAGTATTCGTATCATCAATGTAAGGCACAACCATTTTGATGCTGCCACATACTGTCTCATACATACCATAGGTCGGTGAGAAGATCATGGTCAATGTTAGTATATGATCTCCGGTGCTATTCGCACGTTCACGTCTATTCTCCCAGAATATCCGAGGATATCTACAGGTCGGTGAATTCTACTTGTGTGTCTGCATACCGATGCCTAACGCCGCACCTTTCAGTCTAGAGTGGTCTTCTTTCTCATGAACATTCATAACCGATTCAGAACAATCTACTTCGCACGGGTCAGTATAACCCATGACTTCCATTACTCCTTTGATTGCATCCCTCTTGCAGTCCGGACAATCCCTCATCGAACATTCCTACAAAGCAGACTCAGATTTGTCTGCCGCGGGCTGGGAGTACGCAGAACGTCTGAAGGAATTCGTACTTGAACGACGTGCCCAGTCTCTCCAACAACGGGGAATTGACGGTACTAACCGCCGTCTCGTGGTACGTATCCTCTGACCTTTTCCGGTGTCTTACGCACCATCATCCCTCGTAGATCTGGACATCTGCACGTCGGAGGTCGCACCACTCTGCGTGGCCATTCCTCAGTACCTCCACTTCGGACGTCAACGCTCCTCCTAGAGTTAAAGTTGTCGAGAAGCCTCAGATGTCAGAGATCAATCCTGGGGTCTGGGACGGCTTGACTCCAGAGCAGGTTGTACATTACTTCCCTGACGAATGGGAGCGATTCGTCAAGGATCCATACGCATGTAGGGCACCTCGTGCAGAGAGTTATCACGATTTATGCGGTTGGTTGTCGCTCATACACTACATATGATAGTACGTGCTGACATCCGCCGCCCGCAGTTCGTCTCGAACCTAGCCTCATTGAACTAGAGAGGGAGAGAGAAGATCTACTAATCATCGGCCACGCGTCCGTCATTCGCTGCATGCTCGCGTATCTCATCGGACTACCTGCTTCCGAGATCCCCGCCATCGAAGTCGCTCGAGGAGACCTCATTGAGGTGGTCCCGACGTCTTACGGCGTGCACAGTCAAGCTTTCCATTTCTGGGACGGACCTGGCAGGAGTGGTGTAGGGACGGGCAAGGACGAATCAAACTTCTACGAGAACTATGCAGAGGATACCAAGGGTAAACGGCGGCCTGAAGCAGCCGTGCCAGAGTAAGAGTTGCCATAGGCCGCGCAATTTCGTCCTCGAATCATACAATCAACAACAATGTATCATAGCATGACTACCATAATTTCCATCGAACTCTATAGCCAGCATGACTACTGAGATTTTACTTGAAAGACTTGGACCGTATCCTTTACGTCATTTTCAACGCTACTCTTCTCATCACCGCGCTCCTCATCGCTCGCATAGCGCTTCTCGTCGGAACTGGACAAGTCAATTTCTTCGAAAATTGCATGCTTCCCTGCAGGGGGGAAGAAATAATTCAGCCCACAGTAGACGACTGCGGATACTCCGAAGCCGGTGAAAAAAGACATCTGATAGATATGGGTAGCGGCAATGGGGACTGTGCGACCGGCTGGTGAAGGAGAAAACGAGATATCAGCAAGCCAACGGTGCAGCACTTGAGGTTTTGACTTACTTGCACCCGCAAACCCAACGACGTTGATCAATATACCCGCTATGTATGCAGCGTATGCACTGTCTCAAAATGTTTTAACGGACGTTCATTCGTCAAGTACCACTGAAAACACTGACCGGAAATTTATGCCATAGGTGTACCAGTACCATCCCTGTTTATCGGTGGTGTACAAGTCTGTGAGGCGGTAGTGGCCTCTACGGATGAGGTAGTAATCTGATATCTATGATTGTGAGGTGAAAAATCAGGTGCTGACAGAAGGCATACTATCACGGCCATGACTCACCATAACTCCGGCAATTGAGCTCAGGAACACGGAGTATGCGGAGAGGTAGGAGCTGAAGTTGTTGCTGCTCTTGAGTAGGTTCCAAGGGAGCATACAAATACCAACGATTGCCGCTATGTAACCACCCCGACGGATATTCTACATTACTGTAAACAAAACAAATCACTTTGAGGATGACCACCAATGAACTTACGAGGTACTGTGGGAACAGCGCCGTCAGATCACACCCCGCGCTAATGGAATTTGCTGAGATGTTGGTTCTACAAATGCAGTAGCTGTCGTTTGAGATGTTTGCTCAGTAAGAATGACCAGTACTCACCCTAGCTAGTACGTGGCAAGGGAATATCACATTTCTACGAGTAACACGAATGACGAGGGATAGACTCACCTGAGCAATGATAAAAGCGGCTGAAATAAACCAAACCTAGGTGGAAAGATATGAGGCGTATTAGGATATCAGTAACGACAAACTGCTTACGCCGAACCGAGTCGCATGCGAGGGGCCGTTATCCAAAAAAGTTCCCAGCAAGTCGATGGGAGACCATATAGCCTCCCCGTACAGCGTTTGCGATGAAGAGCTCACGATGATTCCGATGAAACTGACGATTGAGAACCCCAATGGGACTGAAATAAGTTGGGGTAATACGGCAGCGGATGGGTGCTGTGCTCTCGAGGCAAAGTCAGGTGCATTCCTATGAAAGGAATCGGTTTCAGAAAATATTCACCGGCCCAGTAAGGAAGAAAGGCTTACGTCACGAGCGTAGCCATGTTGCTGATGCATGACATTAGGCTGGCGACCATATTCCAGCCTAAAACATTGCCGTGGACTTGGGAAGGCTGGTGAATGATAGGACCAACCCCGTGAGCCTTGACAATGCACCAAATGAAGAACGTGATTCCTGCGATTGGCACAACCGCCGCCTTCACGGTGAATAAGTGACGACTAGCCGTGTTAACATGCATGAACTTCCGCATGACCGCCTGCTTGTAAGAAAGATGCTCACATCTTATGGATGGGGAACCATATCGCGGGAAGTGAGATGAGCCAGAACAGGAAAAAGCACATAAAATCTTTTGTGGTTGTCCCTGAGGAGGCTGGCAATGAGTTGGCTAAAGCTTATTGTCAGTATGAACAATAATGGACAAATAACATCTGAATACGCACGGATATCATTTACACTGGGCCACATAGCTCTTAACATAACTAGGACACAGCTGCCACCAATACTTGCCTGTGCAAGAAAATTTCAGTGATCGAGAACTTGAAGAAGACCAGAATAGTCCGCGCACCTGTACACCGTACCAAATACTTTACGACGGACGCCAAGCTGAGGTCAATACTATGCAGAAGGAAACGGAACTTGCACATACCACGCCATAACACCTCGGTTGAAGATGGGCCATAGACTCCCATAAACCCCAAAGCTAGTACGTGCTACGACAGGGAAGGTGACGTGAAATATTGCCCCGGGGCGAGCGTTTAAGACGATGAACGGAGTGACCAAACTATAGCCCAACCATACACATATCCAAGCTTGCCACCACGACAGGCCAATTGGTAGCTGCACCATAGATGAAACAATCATCCATCTTTAGTTTCAGGATTCGTCAGTACTATTTTCTTGGAGTATGGAGGTAATATGGCAAACTTACGTGTTGATATTGAAGCTGTCTGCTATCCAACTGCATGCTGATGATGAGTCTCGTCTCAGCTCTAAAGAATATCATGAACATTTACAAAGCAACAAAATTCCACGCTTTCCAAGCTCGTTTCTCAGGCGGTACCGGAAGTAGATCATCGTTCTAAAGAGAATGTTATGTTTTAGTGGCATTATCATCATAGTGTGACGCACTCACAGTCAGGAACATCTCAGAATACGAAAGGTCATCATTGTGAGGAACTTCCAACCTCCTCGCTAGCCTTCTCATACCCTGAAGTGCTGTGGTCATGGCGGTGGCAGCTGGAATCCTACAAACCAACTCGTGGAGTCATTGTATTTAAGTACCAGCGTTGACGGGCTTCTATCAGCGGTAGATTACGGGAAACGTTTAGCGGTACATGTCACATTGATAGCGATAAGACCATACTGCAGGAATAGATAAGCTGGGGGAGCCAATACCCGACGGTAGGTGGACAGATCAGATGACCCCGCACTATAACAGTGATGAATCTAGATAGCTAAGGATGTAATGTTATCGTAGATTGGATACCCATGACAAGATGTGGAATCAGATGCTCTTTGGAGAAGTGTTACAACCAATTGTTTGGATGTGGCGGGCTGTAATTTGCAAAGTTAGTTGCCGTGGCGTCCTTAGATAGCGCTTGATGCCACAAATCGCAGTTCCCGGGGCGGGTGATTTCAGAGAAGACCACCCAGGGCGAAAGGAACCAGGTAACCTGGAGACAAAACACTTGCTAGGATGTCGACTGCCAGGATCTGGAAACTAACAGATTCAAAGACTAAAGATACACGGGTATGCAAGTAGTACAACAAAGTCATGGTTACCTCGTAAAAATCGTCAAGCATTGGTTATGAGACAAAAACCTTCCGCAAATTCTCAAAATCACATCGCTCGCCGGTACGAGGACATGTCACTATCCCATCGTTTCTTGCGGCCATATCCTCTAGAGCCTGCAGTTGAGTCATTTAGTTAATATTCCGCGACAGTGCATCAAATCTCACGGGCCTCTTTGGAATATACGTGCCCGTTCTCAGGGAACGCCATGGGCCAATTGTCATCGTCCATTATTCGCCCCGTTAGCCGACATACGATTGTGGAATTGACGTGATGGCTGAATGGGACCTCTTTCGCCAGCGCTCCGAAACTGTCATCGCATACGGGGCAATCGACATTCTTGGTCTCGTGGTCGTAACATGCGGGGAGCTTTAATGACGCAAGGCCAGCGTACATCGTAAGGTGAAGAAGTGGCTCTGTGGGCAATGTACTCAAATTGTATATCGCCAAGCGAAAAGATTGGACAAGGCTTGTCCAGCGGGCCGTATCGTACAAACGCTGAACGCAGGTGAATGCAGGTATGACCTCTGCAAGACTGAAAGCCCACCTTATATGGACCAAACGCCGTTGCTGGGGTATAAGCAAGCAGGGCAGCAGCCTGGTTGATCTGGGCAGAATGTGTGTCTTGCCATTGAATCAGGTGCTTCTTCTGGTACGCTATTGCTTCCATCAAGTTTCTTATTCGAGATAGCTCAATAAATTCCTGTAGTCTCAGGTCAAACTCCAGCGGGTTCTTTGAGAGAAATGTCATGGGGCGGCTCATGCTTGAGCATGCAAATGATCCTACCTTGACTTTGCGCAACGCTGCCTTGTTTTCACTGCACCATGCAAGAGCCTCCGTACAGCTCTGCCTGGTTAAGGCATTTTCAATCCTTCTAATGTCAGAGAAAAGGTCTATATCCACCAGCGTCTTACCACACCAAGTCAGAACATCTAAGGTTAAGAATAGTTCGACTCCCATACCTCAATGCCTCGTTCGCGCGCAATCGACCTTGCAGTCTTCTCCTTTCCATTGCGCAGTGCCCAGTCTACCAGCCACCGATCGAGTCGAGTGTCGGCCCATCGAGCAAATTCAGGTCCGTTAGCAGATGTGATAGACTCTACTGTGGAAAGATGTTCTAGACGCTCTCGTGTTACAGAGAGAGTAGGTAATCCGGAAGCATTTTGTAATTCAGCTAGCTGTGCAAAGATTCATAACAATTCTATCAGAGACAGGCGGACGGACCTTGCGCTTCAGGATCTCCGTTCTCTTAATCATGCCTTCGACGGCCTTCAAGGCTTCTTCGGGGCTTCCTTCACCCGCTCGCGCTCTCTTCATGAGATCATTGGCCGTGGTTTGCAATGCGCTCAACTCTTTCTCAATGTTCTTCTGAGATGTGCGGAATACCTTGCGGTAGTTCTCGTAGGGCACCTACTGAAGTTAACACAAGCGATATTGAATATACTGAACTTACCCTCGCAAATGGCTGCTCAAATAACATCATTCCGTCCATGTTCATGTTATTTGTGGCCATGTTGAAAGTCGCAGACTGTTGCAAGCGATACTGCGTGCGTTGTCTTTGTTTAAGTGATCCGGCGGTAAAGCAATGCGGCCACCGGAAACTGCCGTCTGGGTATTATGGCCGGTCCGGTGCTGCCCGAGCCCCTACCATATTAATCAGATCTCAGATGCCGATGTGCCTGTTTTGCAGTTATTTTATTATTCTAAGTTGTCGTTCAAACGTTCAAGTTCATCCTGTTCATCCACATCCAAACACTGTATGACATATATTTCTAGTGTCGCTAAACACCGTACAGGCAACTCGTCTGACGTTGCGCCACTGGGACTACGATGATAAAACCTGTTGAGGTCAGCCCTTGAGCCACGGAACTAGTAATGCAGCAGTCTATTGATATCTCAGCCGCTACAGAGCGATACCTGATGAAGGCGTAGGTGAGGAAGAATTTTTGCACTGTGAATGCATTGGTATAACATATACGACTCGGCACGAGCAACACGTCCTTTTACCCCTGGTCACGAAGAACAGTGCTTTCGAGGGGCTGCAGCGGATAGTGCACCAGTCTCCGACCAGGCGGTAGTATAGTGCGGCATAATATGCAACAGGTTTTATGTACGTGCTGCATTCCTGTTGCCGCTCCTTATTTTGTTCATTGCAGCGCAGTAATTTGAGATGATCGTGCAACACGCTCATAGTGCGGGATGTTACGTGGTCTTCTCAGTTGTCGACTCAACGGCCTACCTATGGCATCAGCATCCTTCAGGTAATTATCTCCCTCACCTTAACGGTGATAAGTTTCGCCCGGCGGCAAAATAAAACATCACTCATCATTCCTAGTGAGTCAACGCAGTTCCATGTGCGACTTAGGACTCAATATAGAAATCACAGAGGATATGGAGCCAATTGCTCTATTTGACGATCCGCCTACTGGGGTATCCGACTACCTCCGACTTCCCGGGTAGCTATAGTTGCCTTCATAGAGGCGCCAAGCGCTGAGCAACTGAATGCGCTTAGGAATCTAGCGACCATTCAAAACCTATTTTGAAGAACAAGGACATGAAGAAAGGGCGCATCTTGTGGTGGCTTCGCCATCGGAAAGACTGCAGCGTCCGACCCGGCTAACTTGCTGTGCTTCTTGACATGCCGCCTCAGCCCGCGAGCTCCAAGGCGCATCAGAACGACTCTTTTCTTACCTTCGGCTTATCCGCCTGCATGCCGCTGATCTGACTTGAGCTCACTGGTTCCCGCATGCGTTACTTTATGCTTCTTTTTCTCTGACTGTTCGGTGCACTCCCCTGACGCGGAGTTGGAAAGGTATCATGTGTGTCTACGCCTACCGCAACTTGCTTGGACCCCGATGTTTTCGGGAGGGCCGCGACGCCTTCTCTTCCTCTCGCTGGGAGACCAACTTGTCATCATGGTGATTTGGGCGAGTAATCATCATGACTGTAACGATGACTTCGTGAACAGTGATAGACAGTGTATCATCGCTTACAGTGGAAACGGTAACTGCCGACGACTCACCTTGGGCCTCACACTCACCTGCTATGATATACCTTCACAGACAGGCCTGTGGCCAAAGTGCCCGAGATCTTACCTCAGTCGAGATATAGCTGATGCGTGGATCCACAGGAGACACTTCAGCAGAACGTCTGAAAGCCACAGAAGTTCGGAGACGCAGTTGGATGCAAGCGGTCAGACATATACGGATCAAAGTCCTCAGTTAGTATATTTTTCCAGGATGTCCGAGTCGGTATGAACTATGCCCATGATAATATAGTACCGGATGTCATTACAAACTTGCTTACTTACAGTGCGCTCAGGCTGACGATCCCGGCTTCTGCAGCTCGTGCATCGTTCCCGACTCGGATATCACCAGATATCGCCGGCAGTCTTACATCACGATGAGACACCCGTTCGTTCGTTTGCAGATTGTATCATGTCGTAATGCCGCGAGTACTACGAGGAACTGTGAAACTGACTTCCTCAAGCCCCAATTCTATCTGATAGTTCATGAAATAGCGGAACTGTACAAGCCTGACGACATACAAGCCTGAGCCATCCAACCTCTATGACATATTAATGGAAGATTCTTGCCCTTCTGAGTTTGAGTTTCACAGTTGCAAGGTTGATATCAAGTATGTTTCAGGATGGTCTCCAAGGTTTGATAGCTACACGCCTAAGGTGTCGGATGTGGAATCCCAGGGGCGAATTGTCGCGTTGAAGTACCCGAGTATTGCAACTGAGGCGGTCCGGCAGCATCTCGTCTGCGTGGTAGCCACGCGACATGCCACGCGAGTCTCAAAAGCAAGATCAATCCAAGAAAGGCAATGCACATTGGTCTTTGCAAACCACTGCCTCATACAGGGGCTATTCTCGGGAAAGTATTCCTTCCGGTATGGTCAGTAGCTCTGATGTTCTCGCGTCGACGATGTTTTCCCCTAGAACACAGGACGCTTAGTGTCCGCTTCAACACATGATTCAGTGGCCTCGGGCTGCAACTACATCAGCAAGATGTTAAGGTTGTTTCCCTCACCATTGCTGTGGCAGCATCAATCCGTGCAGTGTCTCCAGCTGAAATCTGAAACCGATTTCACGTGCTGTAATCCGCCGTGCTACTCTAGCAGGCACCCCACCAGAAGTAATGGCTGATCGAGATTGCCTTGGTGTTTACCCTCGGGAATGCTCGCCTGTGCAGCTGCCCCCCCGAGATGTCCTCTACTTTTAGCGGCATGGATGAAGATGCAGGGTCTTCCTCAGTATATAGGCTAGTGCCACATGCGAACCAAATGCTCATCTCAATCTCCTGACATATCTACCCTCTCAGACACACTCTACAGAAAATGGCCTTCAACATGAACCCCTACACTCAAGGTGGATGGTCGAATCAGTCCGGTCAACAGACTTGGGGAACGGCACCATCGATCTTCGGTGCTCTCCCATCCCTCACGACCACCCCTCGTTCGATACAGCCGGACAGCGTCACCTTCCAATTCGCCCAGTTCAACACTACTGTCCTGAACTGCGTCGTGGTTGGTCCTCAGTCGCGGGTTGCATACCGTATTGTGACAGAAGCCACTACACCGTCATGCACGATATGGAAGGATAACGAGAGTCGCAATGTCGCCATGGTTCAATGGCAGAATCCGACTCTTGAAATCCGAGGCGTGACGCCGCGACAAAGGGTTCGGGATTGGCTCCGACTCGCACCCGATCAGAGGTTTGTGTAGTTTGTACCCTTTACTTCATAGCGTTAGACGACGCTGACAAACTCTTTATTTGTACAGTACGCGTCATATGGAAGTTAGGGGGGTCGTCTATGGCTGGGCACCTATTGATGGCTTCATTTGTGTAAGTTGCTTACATCACATACCGCACGCTACGAGTAGTTGACTCCCTTCCTAATAGCTGTACCAAACTCAGACATCCGCACCGAAAGTTCTGGCACGTATTGCCAGAACACCCGCCACCGTCCTGCTGGAGCTGACACAGGAAGCTCTCCAGTTGAATCTCCTGGAGCCCTGTATCGTCGCAACCGTCCTGTTTGTTTGCGGACACAACATAGACTGAAGCCGCAACGCCTCTATCCATCTTATACTACACTAGACCCTAATCGTCCTCCCATTGACATTTACATCCCTCTCCATATCGCTAGCCCCCCGCTCGTTGATACCCATACCAACAGCACCTGTATTTTGTAGTTATTTATCATTGACTCGCCACTTGTAGCATTAGTAGATCTATTCGCGTCCGCCGCCCATATAGCGGTGCTCTGTAGCCTTTGTAGCATTATTTATCATGTAGCACCAGTCATTCTTATCAATAGACATTCAGTACCATTTCCGTACAATACCGCAACCCTGGGCTGAACACTTTTATCATGGTTACGGAGTCGCGGAGCACTCATGATTGGGAAGATTCTCGTTGGAGGATAAGCATTCACAAAACCGAAAGTGGTACAATAGTGATGAGTCGCGATGCAAGTTCCGAGAGTTTTATGCGACCTCAATGGTCCGCAGAAATTTCTCATACGCGACAGAGCGCATGTGATGCAGTTTTGTGGCTTCAGGAACTGGAGCAGATCGTAGAGACCCAAGCTGATGATATACGTAAGCCATCAACCCGTGAAGATATCGCGCAACTCAATCGACTTACAGCAGGAGGTCGGAGCTGATCCAGACGTAGAGTGAGCCCAGAGATCATTTCCGCTAAAGCCGCAGTGTGACGGATGTCTGAGTGGTCGTGTAGAACGTCCGGGAGGATGCCAATGAGCTTAGGAACGCTTCGGGATAATTCCTCCAATTCCGTGCTATCTGTAACATCCGGGACGGCGTTGACGCCTACGAGTCGTTCACGCAGTTCGGGCAGGCGAGTCATCGCATGCGCGTAGTCAAGGAAAGCCTGTAGATGATGTGTCATTGAATGGCCACGGCTGGACATAAAAAAACTACTCACTTTGCCGCGTACATGCCACCCATCAACAGCATGACCATCGATCCTTTCAAAGAGGTCTTTAAGCAGCTCCAAGTCGTCTTTGATGATAGCATCTGGTGCTAACTCGAGTACTGCCAGTTCATGAGCAGAATTATACATTCCTGCTGCGAGATACAGTTCGTATGCTTCGTAGACATTGCCCGAAGCTAGAGCGTGTACGGCCTGACACATTTGAGCGGTCAGATGGCCTTGCAAAATTAGCACGGATGAAACACATACTTTGGCTTCGTTAATCCAAGCCATTGGAATCTTGAGACTGCCGATGAGACCCCGCGTTATCCAGTCGTCTAGCCGTATTGCATTGCGGCCAAGCAGGTCTTTGATAGCTCGTCGCCGACTGTAACGGAAAGAATCTGCTTAGATTAGTATTGGCAATAAGTAATCAATGCCGTACCCTGATGATCCCTCTATGTGGAGAAGGACGAAGACGGCTTCCTGGAGCATACCCGTCTGCTCGAGTTGCAGAGCAAAGCTGCTAGCCAATAAATCGGCGCTAGGACTGTGGCCTTCAACGCCAGACTCACTGCTGGCATCATCTTCATCCGCACGGACACCTGGATCACCTCTGTCCGCAAAGTCCCGTATTCGAAGGCACCGAGAGAGAAGGATATATAGATGCCATGGAAGGCGGTAATCTGAAGGTGAGGGACTGAAGGAGAGGGGAGTGAGCACTTGGGATAGCGAGCACGCAGGTTTTGAGGACAGTTTGATGAGCGAGAACAGCGCGTCTGGTGGCTCTGATCCTGAAGGCAATTTCCAGCCTGTCGTGCACTGGTCTGATTCCTCTTTATACCAAGGGACAGGTTGTGCAACAGACGAACCCTCTTGGCTCATATGCCGGCTATAAGACTCAAAGGCAGATGATGCAGGGGCATCAAGTGCATCTCCGAACCAAAAATGCAAGCCAAACGCCCGCTTCCAGTCCAAACCTTTCGATAGATGTACGTCTGGACACCTTTCAAATCCTGACCCCTTTGAGCCTTCAAGAATATCAACAACTCCAGCAAGGAGTGCGTAGACTTTACGGATGTTCTCGTCGACATGAGCATCAATCCGCTGTTCCCTCCATACAGCCAATTGTGCCCGTATATCCTCCTTGAACTCCTCGTCACCACCAGCTTGAGCGAGTAAGGTAGCAAGTTTGACGTTCCCATTGTCCATAGCAACGTTGCAAGCCTTTTCCACCTGGTCACCCGTCAACAGCGCGAACACGGTCGCGGTACAATCACCTGGATTCTCTCGAACATCAGCGTCCACCGCAGTGGATACAGCAGATTGTAACCATTTTGAGAGCGCCGTCTTGCGTCGGAGCGTTGTTATCCGATTACGGATATCAACCGTTACAGCGTCAGCTAAACGCAAGTCGATGGGGTCGAACAGCGCGTGTCCTAGTCGGAAGAGTAATGCTTCAAACGATCGGTCCGTTGGGGGGAAGAGAGTAGCAAAAGAGCCGAAGGCCATCTGTCGAGAAGGAATGGCTATAGGTACGCCATCCGCGTCTGGCTCAATGGCGGTATGGCTAAGATTCTGCGCGAGTAGTTTTGTTGACCGTTCTGATGCATCCGACGACGGTCCACAAACGGTGGGAACAGTAGATATTGTTACAACGGAAGAGTTGGCACTTGATGTTCTGTGGAAAGCGATTGTACCGCGCGCTTATCGAGATACTCATATGATTACTCACGACGAACTCCATGGTGCACACAGGCTGCCCAGATGGGCCAATTTCCCACCTGGACCCCAACTAACACGGAAAGAGCGACCCATGGCCAGGCCAAAATCAACGAATGCAGACTCGTGACCAGCCACAGCGGAGGCTGAGCTCTCTACGCGCGCATACTTTCTTGAAGGTCGAAAAGGGGTGGGTTCAATATCATGCGCAAACGACGGTCGCTGTTGCATAGAGTAAATTAGACATATATGACTTTATGGTTGAATTATTGCAAGTACTTGTCGAGAATCAGCCCGAAGACCATCGCCGTCCGAGTCCCTGCTATGTTTTCTGCTGACTGCGCTTGGAAGTACCAGTTGTCGCCGGGATATTGGCTGTGCGGCAGCTTTCATGGCAGCTTCCTCCTCTGGGACGCGAAACAAGGAGGCTTGCATAACATGCATCTTCTGAGGGTCGACACCGACCTCTCTCGCCCATGGAGTGATGCTCGGGTCCGCCCCTTTGGTTGAAGCAAGGGGTGGCGAGACCATACGTTCTCTTATTTCTAGCTCATCCTCTTCGTCCTCTGACATGCCGCTCTCATCCGAATCTTGGGCAGAGAAATGCGACCGCCTGCGCTGAGGGGATTCATGCAACGAGGACGCCACCTCGGACGCGTCCCCATCCTCCTGCCCTACTTCATTGCTTGACAGCACAGAGTCATCCTCACTGTCCGTGGAATACGCCCTGAATCGCGCCATGGAGGATGGATGTCGAGAGTAGTAGCCTCCTATATATCTTGTTTCCAGTTGTTTCAGGGGATAGTGTGAAGTCGTGGAAGGTTATTTGAATGTTGCGGTGAAATGGCCCTTGTTTACTCTCGGACGATGGCAAAGCCTAGCTGGTGACAACTGTCACAAATGTGACGCACATTGTGCCAGAATCGGTATCGTGACAGAGTCTGTGTGACTCACGCGTAGATGTTCTCACCCGCAACCTCCTTCCACGCCGTCGTGCAGCATCCCTGAACTCGACTCTATTCTGTTTTCATGTCTTCCGAATATGTCTCGCCGCGCGTGAACTCTGCTCGTTTACCAGATTTTGTGGGCCGTTCAGTGAGATTAGTGGGAAAGGTTATCCGGGTGCGTGTGTTCTAATACCTCGATGATACAATAATATCTAACATGTTATTGATTATAGGTCGATGATAATTCGAACGAGATGATTGTTCAAGCCAGCGATTCTGGCGAAGTGAAAGTGAAGCTTCTCAACGTGAGGCAAACACCCCGCAAACTACACACGGCCCTAACGCTTCGTTCTACTTTCAGGACAGCTCAGATGTCACTTCGAGCTATGTTGAGATCATTGGTACCGTGCTAGACGTTGATACCATGAAGATGATGGCCTGCATTGATATGGGTGAAGATCTCGGTCAGAACACCTTGATTTTCTTCTGAATAATTTACTGATTTCCTCCCCACCAGATCTGAGTTTTGTTGATTTCGTCGTAGGGATATGGCATGACCCGAGGTTTTCAAAAATGTTCTGACCTACTCGTCCGCATCCCAAGCTCACTTTGTATCCGTACCAGTCTATCCTGTATCATCCGCATCAGCCAATGCTTACGTCGCTTTCAAGAATACATGTATTTGATTCTATAACTCTACAGCGCGGTCCGGCATTGGGATTAGGTTTTCGATCCATACCAATCGTCGCGGACCGATCGTTGGGCTCTTTTTAGGACGAACAAAACAACATATGTAGTTATATATCAGAACAGACACGAAACTTAGAGTGTACTTTGGAAGGCGAGCGAGGCTATCAAGTTATTGACGAACGCATTGACGTATATTGAATAGCATTTTGTGTACGATAACATTTGCCTATGGCCTACGAGTGGAGCATCTAGAAAGAGCCTCCGTACAACCCTGTCAAGAAAACATCAGCGAGGGATACTATACTTGTAGGCAAAAAAAAACTTACAATACTGAGATGCATAACGTACGTAGATCTCGGGCGATCCAGGTGTGCACTATTGAGTGAAATACATCAGTGGTTGTCCAAAGCAAACACGAGAGATGGTGCACGTACTGAGGTAGGAGGTTGTCCGCCTCGAGTCTGGACCCTGAATACCTGGTTGGCAAGATCGCCTTTGGCATCGCTCAGGGACAGCCAGTCGATGTTTATAGCTGAGTCCGTGGGAGAGAGGATGTCTCCTGTCTTCGCTCCAACAACGTAGGCATTGGGTTTTCCATCCTCACTGGCAGAGGTGAAATCCCACTTCGGGCTCAAGCCGCTACCAGTGATCGGATTGGTGATAAAATAGTGCTGGCCCAGGACAAAGGGGGGATCGAAGACGGCAAGGTCCTTTATCACCTCTGCGGCGGTGATATCCTTACGAGCATCCTTCCACCCATCCCAGGCGATATCAGTGACATCGCTGTAGAGGGAAGATGGCAGGCAAGATACGTCGAAAAGCTCTGCAAGTGCACCCACAGACCTATAGATGGAGTAATGGGTTGAGCACGGTGTATAAGCGTATCGGCGAAGTAGACACGTACGTATAAGTGCCAGTGCTGGCACAGGTGTAGTTTTGGACACCGATAGCAACGGCGATGAACCGAGGGCCACCTGCCTGGGGAGCAGCAAGCGTGGTACCGCTCTGGTTGCTCGGAAGCGTCAGGGTGGTTTTGGACACATTGCAGCGAGACGTCTTCACTGCAGGAGCAGCGAGAGCGGCTGAGACAAAGAGTGTGAGCAGGAAAGGGGAAAACATTTCCGAAACGAATGTGGGTGAGTTCGACGAACTGGGTTTTGTTGCGGAAATATTCCACTGAAGGGTCAGGATGCTGCCAGCACGTATTTTATACCAGAGAGTCGCTTAGCATAGACCCTACTACTGGTCATCAATAGATGCCAGGCACATATTTCCCGTCGCTGTCTTGGAAGGACAAGCGGATGCTGTGCATTTAGGACAAGCCTGAGTGAAATTCGAGTCGATCGGATATTACACGAGCATTTTGAGGCATTTTGGCAGGGCATCAATGGCCGGACTCTGTAAAAAAGCTGTTGGGCAGATATAAGCTTCAACATTGTGATGCCGACAAGAGGGGAATGCCAGATGGGGAACTCGCACAATCACTATGTCAAATTTAGCCGGCATGCCTTGAGACATGGTGAGAGTACCAATCGACAATGCGGTCTAAATCAATAGCAAGACAGATGACAGGTGCTGACCCAACGGATTCGGGGACCGTGCATATGCTAAAACATCATGAGGTTAAAGCTTGTCCCCGTTGATGCTCTCGAAAGTGGGTTGCGCTCACTTGTTATCCAAGTTGGGTCCCCCGCTTACGATCCATATACGATATTGATACTCCTGTTTTTGACAAGTGAGGGGGGCCTGTGGCGGGGAGCTTGCCTGCATCTATTCGGCGAGCAAGTTGCGCAGGACTCGTCGGCCCCGAGGCCTGAGGTCCCGTTGGAAACGGACCCATCCGGATGAGCAGAAAGGGACCTTCGAAATTGATATCCGCGGAAACCATAGAAACCAGGCTACGAAAGCTTGCTCTGATCTCAAGGGCAGACTCGGCAGAGTTGTTACAGCTGAATTCAAAACGATAGACCGCTCCCCCAGCTTTGAATTCAGCTGTACTAGCTGCCCGTGGCTCAGTGGCTGGTGGCAAAAATCAAAAGAACATCACAATCAAGGAACTCATGCCCAAGTTAAGCGCCGTGCACTGTAAGTAACGAAAATGACAGTGACGAGATTCGAACTCGCGCGGGAAACCCATCACGGTTTTTATCTCACAGGACCTAAACGTGACGCCGTAACCACTTGGCTACACTGCCTAACCATTGGTGAATTGGTGTAGTAAGGCACGCAATAATATTGCAATATTGAATATCGAGGCAGAAAAGCGAATAGTAATTTGTAGTTTACAGCGCCGAAATAGTCCAAAGGTCCTAATAACGATACAAACTTGAAGGAGCTAAGATAAGCAGGAGCATGATAGTAATGTATCTCAAGAGTTCCCAGATGAAAACGTGCATGCTTTATCTAATTCCCTGGTTGTAAGGCACTGGACGGTCCACCCAACTGACCACCAAAGAACCAGTATTTCGATGCATACTTGACAGAAATGTCCTGTGTCTGCCCAAATACGCACTGTAGCCGAGAATCATAAGTAGGGTATATAGACGGTGGAAATCTAGTCGAGCTCACAGACGAGGGGGGTTGGCCGCCGACAGTATCTGTCCGGAAAACTTCATCAGCAATTAATCCACCTGCATCTCCACCAATGTTCACAACGTCCAACCAATTGATGTCGGTCGTCGTATTGGGCGCAGGGATGCTGGCCTTGCCTTTCGCAACGATGAAAGCCTTGTCGTTACCGACAAACTTCGCATTTCCGGACGAGACAAAGTCCCATTTAGGGCTCGCACCTTGTCCGGTAGTCGGATTCGTAACGAAATAATGCTGAGCAAGGATTTCTGGTGGGTTAACTCCATGGAAGAAGGCGATGAAGTCTTGGATAGAGAGACCATCGAACGCGTCCCATGCCGCGAAAAGTGGCGTCTGGATTGTGGTGAAGATCGTCGAGTTAACCATACAGCTAACATCGAACAGCTCGGCTACGGCGCCAACGTTCCTATGACACAGCAAAAACGACCAGTTAGTCGCGAAACCTCCAGAGACGCGACGAATGGCAACTTACGTGAAATTGTTCGACTGCGTACAGGTATAATTTTGCACGCCAAATGCAAGGCCGACAAAGGCCGGTGTAACGTTCGTTGGTGGTGTAAGTTGGTTATTAATGGGGGCAACATTGAGGTGCTGGACATCGTGTGTGATGTCGCAGTGCGTGAGACCCTGATAGGCAGCAATGTGCTCTCCTATTGAAGAGGACGCGGAAGCCGCAAATAGAGTGTGCATTAAGCTAGAAATAGCAACCATGATGGACAGATATAAGCCTTGAGTAAAGGTCTAGAAATTAAGTCGAGGGTAAGGGAAGTGGAGTGACCATCACAAGCCGCGATTGTGGCCTTTAAAATACGCATTCGTGGTTCGGCTGAGGGACAATTCGGGTTTCACAATAGTGTGCGCGGGTTCAATGCAATTGGGCGGCCACCGTTTCACTTACGTTTGGCACAGCCTCTATGTCGGATCTGCAAGCGCACCATTGTACCGGTTTATTTCAGTACTATGAGCTGCAAATTGTGACTAGGGAAACCAACTGTGTCAAGAACAATAACCTACAATAGCGTCGTATCAATATTGACAGGATGGTGCGAAAGCGAATGCCATTGGCGACTTGAACTTGCAACTATTGTTCTACACCGTGTGCCAACAAAGTTGGACTTGGTTCGTAAGTTAATATCGTCTCGGCAGTAAGCGAGCTGAGCGCCCGCGCCGGGCAAATGGTGTGCCTGAGGCGGTCCGACTCGGTCGGTGAGCGGCGTGCCCCATCAGTTCGACGCAGTTCGACGCCAGAATATTGCACGGTGCTACGAACATAGCTTGCAATTCGTGTCGCCCCGCTAGTCGTATGTCACGTTCTCAAGGTACGTGTGGGTCAATATGCCGTTGGAGATTGTGCCTATCACACACCAGACAGTGCTGGAAATCCATCCACCGCTTTCCACACGTAACTCCTGGGCCATCGCTCTGCCGACTATAAAATGGGTATGGTTTTTAAATCCACCGAATCACTGCCGCAGGTCTACGTAACAATGCCCCAAGATTACTGACGGTATTGGTAAACAAAGATCTAGAGTTAATAGCTCCGCCGACATCCCTTCTTAGACCGCTACCACCACCACATCGCTTAGGCGCCGAGCACCTACCCCAGCGATGAAGCCGCATACGCCCTACTCTACCTAACCACTCACCCTAATATCAACGGGCTACATTCTCTTGCCCACCACCTTCCGACTCATGCGGTCGACTAACAAAGAAAAGCCCATCCTTGGGTGGATGGCACCCAAAAACATCGGATAACCCCAGCCTGGAGATTGAAGGGCAATGACGGGAATACATACTCTTCGCCATAATCCACAATAGTTCCGTCTCCCCCTTTCCCCCTCGCCGTCGTCATACGGCATAAACGCCTCTCCGAACCGGCATCAACTCCTCACGCCTGCGCATGCCAGCAGGCTGCCCCTCTGGGCTCAGGATCGTCTACCATAGCAAAGGCAGCGACGCTATATGCGAAGCTCCCCTGGCTATGGGAGACTTTGGTTAC
>MLYV02001038.1:0-16298 GCA_001913855.2 Hermanssonia centrifuga
GCCGCCTGTGCCTCTGGGGCCCCTCCTGAGCCCAAGTCGATGCTGGACTTGCGGCTTGGAGGGCGACTGGATTTGGCAAGTGGCTGGGTTTCGTTGGCAAGTTCAGCATTCTGGCTAAGCATGGAGAACATGTTCATGGAACCGGTACGTGAGATCGTCGAATCTCGCTTGCTTTCTTTCTTGCCTGCTGCAAAGATGCTGCTTGGACCGAATGACATCGACGTCGTCTTATTGATCTTGCCGAAGTTCGACAGGTCCCCAGCCTTCGGTGGCGCACGAGGTTGTGTGCTACCAGCAACCGCCCACCCGTCAGGGCCAACCTGATGCTCTCCTCTGTCGTCACCACGCCGTGAACCGCCGCGGGACATGCTAAGGGTGCGCTGGTACTGCTCTTTCTCTTTGTCCTTGGCGGCCTGTGAAACAGTTAGTGGAAGAATATCATACCAGTTGCATTGGACGTACAGCTTCATGAACAGCAGCGAGTGTGGTAGGCGCAGCCGCTAGGTTGCGGGGTATCCACTTGCGTTCCCTAAGTTCGGTGATATCCTACAGAAGATAGTCAGTAAATCCCGATGCTCATGCTTAAAATACGTACCTGCAGCATGAACTGCATACGTGAGTTGACGTTGGGACTCTTTGTAAGCTCCTTCATGCGCGAGAAGTAGACGTCCATATGCGCATGTGCCTTCTGTGTATCCAAGAGCGCTCCAACAGTTGTCAACAGTTTGCACAATCTCTCGATCTTCTCCTTTTCGGGATTTTCGGCGTTGCCAAGTAGCTTCTTTACACACTCGTGCATGATACGCTCCGTCAACATCTGAAGCTTGAACAGCTCACCAATGAACTTGATGAGACCCAATCCCTGACGCTTTGCCTTCTGCGCAGCGTAGTACTCCTCCGAGTAGAGGGCAGCCTCTTCACCTTCGTCGCCATTCGCAGCGACTTTGGCATCTTCGCTGGCCTTGGTAGCGGCCGCGGCCGCAGTAGACTCCTTCGAAGCCCATCCACGCTCGAAATCCTCCTGACAGCGATTGAGCAAGTACTTGCAGAAAAGGTGTCCACCCGTGATATGCTTGCCCTCGGTGTTCCGGATGCCATCGTCCTGTACTTTGGGACTGATCTGCTCCATCATCTTCCGACAAAGGCGCGCATACATCTCGGACCACGTCGCCTCGTCTGTTGCCTTCTCGAACACCAGTCGAATGACTTGGATGAGTGTGCGACCATCCTTTTCCTTTTCTGACCTGTTCGCCCAGGCGATGATCTGGTCCGAGATTGAATCAAATTTCTCCATCGTGAGCTCGTTCAATAATCCCGTGACCTTCCGGTCTACCATCTCTGGTGAGTCCTCATTGACAGCTTGAGGTTTCTTACTGAGACTCCACGGCGTCCATCGGTTGACCGACCGCTCCAGAGGGGCTATAGGTTCGAGGTATCCAGCCCACAGATCCAACAGCTCCTTTCTCGCGGAGTCCAACCGTTCCAACTTCTTCTGTAGTTCGTCCCGGCGAGTAATAATGTGTAAGGGCTCCTGGAGGAACTCTTCACATCGCTGATAACCGTCTGGACCTGTAACACCAAGACCTTTCAAAAGCACTTTCTCTAAACCCCTGTCCTGATGCAGCCCAAGTATAAGCTCGTGATCTATTGCCATAGGCACGTTGTCTGCGAAGCGCTTGTAGGCGACTGCAGGATAATGTCAACAGAGCCCGATACGCGTAATGTCAATCTAGGAATGAATACCTTGGAAATATGCCCGCACACTGGCCATAATATGCAAGGCGGGGTCGAAGGGGTCAGACGGAAGTAGCTTGGGCAAGTCGGTTGCCTTGACAGAGGAGATTTGAATCTCGTTCAGACCAGATAGAATTTTCGAGACACTTTTGGAGAAATCGGAGGTTGATGTCTGAATCACAGCCTTGTAGTTAGGCTGGTACCTCTGGAGCTTGGCGATCAAGGATCCGTGTTCGTTGGCCTGGCGGCAACCGCGATAATATGCCAGAAATTTGTCCCGATAATCGGAATAATAATGCGTATTCAACGTTCGAGGCTTCTTCTCGATATCGAGTAGCCAGGATATACGCTGGAGAGTGATGTTGCTGCACTGTTTGATATACTCGTTGATGACAACCCTTTGGTTTATTGATATCAATAAACGAAAATTAGGTTATGGAAGACCGGATACGTACGTAATGTTGTGCAATAGTCCGCCTTGTGAAAACTTGCTAAAATGTTGAACGATTATCTCTTTGACCTGCACGGAGAGAATTCGTTGCATGGCATCAAATAGATTGCGTGCAGGAACATCCCACCCTGCGATAACTTCCTCTATGTATTCTTTGGTAATAACGAATGGGTAGTGGTCTGGAAGCTCCCGTGTGATCGCTCTGAACAAAAAATCATTAACCAAAAGCGATTGATAGGTGCAATTGCTTACTTGTCAGCACGTCGCATGACTTCATCAATGTAGATCGGGTTTTGGCCGTCAAGCTTACCAACGACTTCTTCGTTCGATAAAAAGGTGGGAAGAGGAATGGATTTCTGGACCTCCTCTACCTCTTCCTCCGATTCACTGTATGAATTACGGGCGCTACGCTCTATCGTCGCTCTCCTCGGGTGTGCTCTGAAGTCTGGAGCAGTCGCCCGAATAGCCCGTTTGAAACCCTCCTGAGCAGGACGTACTGACTGCAGCAAGCCTCCATCATCTGGGGTTCCTTCGAGGTGCTTAGAGAGATGTCGCGTAAAACCAGCCACCAAATGAATTATCTCCATCTGCGCATCCCCGGACGGCGGTTTAGGCAGCGATCGAAGGGCCTCTTCGGTCTTCTGTATGAGCTTCTGCAGCTCGTCTTGAAGCTCCGGAAGGCTAAATGATGGTAGTCAGCCTGTGTGATGCACGTTAGGTATCACAAAGCACGAACCGTTTGTTTATCAAAGCGGATAAAATATCGCTCAGCCTCTCCGTGAGATTGGATGTACCCAGATGTTGCTGGTAGGCGAACTCCAAGGATGACCAGCACTGTGTGAATCCGAAATATTCGCGTTCCTTGGCACGAGCTTCAGACCACGAGATCCCTTGTTGCAAAGCTTTCGAGTCTGGTTGCTTCACACTGAACCAGCCGTTTTCGAGTGGCTTGTCTTCATTCTTGATGAAACGGATCCAGCGCTCCTCTTCCCCTGGAGGGATACGATCGGGCTTTGTAAGAACCCCTACAAGAGGTCAGCTGCAACCACCAACCTGAAGAACTGCTGACTTACCAATTGTACGCTTCCCCTCCGGGTCGTACGTCTGAGCCAAGTCAAACCCCCGTTGGTTTTCCCAGTCCGCTGTAAAAAAAAACGATATACGTTATTGACAAGATCCACAATCATCCTAATGATATCTTACTTTCGCAGGCTACGGTGAGGAGGATTATGCAGCTTGGCTTCTTGATGTATGCTGTTACCAGATTCTCTATAATCTCCTTGTCGACACCCGACGCAATCATACCTATCCCAAACTAATCATTCTCTTATTCAAGAAACACGGGTGAGGCGGGTCATCATACCTGGGAGATCGCAAAACGACAAGTCTGCAACATCAGAGCCGCTGATCTGGAGGCAGATGCTATTCATCGAGAACGTTAGCTCTCTGCCTATCGGATCCTCATCTGGGCCCTCCAAGAATCGCATAGAAAGTGTATTAGGATTAAGGATGGCCCGCTGAGCTCGCCGAATGCGTTCCTCCACTTCCGACTTATCAAACATAGGCCCGCCGAAGCGATCGTTGCGAGCTTGTCCCAAGGGTTTCCCATGCTCATCAGTGATGAAATGTAAAGAAACTGTACATATCCAAGGTTCTGACGTTGACGACAATCTACACTCTGTGGGACAACTAAACAATCATGAGAAATATCGAGAAGAAATCAGAAACACAGTATTCTCACCGAGTGCATGTCCCACTAGCCCTCGGAAGTGTGATGCCTGAGATAGACTCAATAAGTGAGGACTTTCCGGCACTCTGTGACCCTATCACAGCGATCATGGGGAGGTCTACATCAGACTGAACACTGAGGGAAAGGTGAGAAAGTCACCTAGATATGTTCCACATCGGAGAAAGAAAACTTACCCTGTGCTATGTAGCTTGTTTACGAGATCAAGCATTTTGCGACGGCTGGATGAATACATAGGGTCGGATAATCCCACTGAACCGTGGTCACCAACGGAGGTGAGACTAGACATCCCAGAAGGATCGGTACTGAGCGAGTCGACGGACATGCTGTCAGGAGGTGTGTATTCATTGAGAGTAGCGGCATATTTATACTAAGAGCTGAGCGTGGGTTCCGCATGCAACGCACGTGCATATTTGTTGGATGTGCTCGGCCTCGAGGCAAAATGCGCAGTTAAAGAGATATCAAGTACAAAAGGCCTAAAAGAAAGCGGGCAAGCGATTACTCCATGTGTAGCCTTTTCAGGTAAAGGGTAATAATGACACTCAACTCAGAGCGTCGCCGTGGCGCCGAACTCAACGTGTATGTTCAGAAGTAAGAAGTGATCCTGAAACTGGACGGATGGTGTTCATACGAAGCTGTGAAACAGATGCGCCACTGACATCGCATTTCATTTTGTCTGCAAAACGCAACAGTCTATCATTCAAACGGCAAGGCTAGAGGTTTGGGCGATATGAGAATGGAGAGGGTTTATCCTGGGCATTAGTACCGGAGGTGGCTTTTGAAATTGAAGGGCTGCAGTAGCAGATTCGTCACTCACTTAAACTTCAGCACAAAGAGTCCGCAATATATATCCGCATATCCGTAGGGGGTTGGGCGCGGTTATTACTTCCAGTATACGTCGGCATCGCCAGAGGAAGGCGAGAGCTGGTGTGTCACGCTCTCTTTCTTTGGGCGTGACAGAACGTGACGTTACACAATATCACGGCGCTCGACTCGGGCTGCATCTCACCTTTAAGAAATTCATCCAGAGTTGTTCCCTCTCGCAACAGTCTTTGGAAAAATGGATCCTTTTGAAGTTCGTATGCAATTTTTAACGCTTCTAAGGAGATTGAATGCGTGAGTATATTTGAACCTTTGTCCTACTATGAATGCTCAGAACGGCTCATTAGTTCTCAACAGTCTATACAGAAAGTAGTCGGATATGCTCTGAAATTCTTCCCAAGATGCGGAGAAGACCTGTGGGATTGTGTCGTAGAAGAATGTCAGAAGGTATGTCTCACATAGACTGATGTAAGATGCCTGCCTGACAGAAAGCATACAGGGCTCCATCAACAACCGCATAAATATCTTGTATCTTCTGGACTCCATGTGTGAGGCATCGCTGCTGGCCAAAGCCCATACTGGTACAAGTACACCAGAGTCAAACTCTGGTTCCTCGCTATACGTGGATTATGTATCGCGGGATCTTAGCAAAATTGTTGACTACGTCGTCCCGGAAGGGCGACAGGGCCTCCCCAACCTTATGAGCACAAAGCAGGTTCGTTGCATCCTTGACATGCGTCGCCCTCGCTGATCTTCGCCGCCTATAGATTCTAGACAGCTGGAGGAGCAAACGTATTCTCGATCCACAGAAGATAGACGACGTGATGGCGACTCTCGAGCGTAGAAAAGAATCGATGGAAGAACCAGAGTCAGGCGTTCCCACAAATCCATTACCACGCCAGGAAATCTTCAAACGTATCGAAGAAGATAGAGAACGGCACAAACGACTTCGAGAACGCCGCTGGGTGCAAGCAGTGTCTCACAACCCACACTCGAATCTTCTTCCGCAACTTGCTTCTTTCCTGCCTTTGACGAATGACTATGATGGGGAGCAAGAATTGACTTTGGACATTGAGTTTGAGAATGACTGGGAGACGACGAGTGATTGGAATGAAGACGACGACGACGCAGCGCAAGAGGAGGCAGGCCTTTGTTTCATTGTACCCGAAGGCGTACCAATGGACCTTTCATAATATCGCCGTTATGGATGTATGTATTAGTTGGTATCTGTATCTATATGCTACATTGATATTTTGGAAACGTGAAATATAAGCTACATGAGATGATGCATGACAGATCGCCGCCACAACAGGCTATTCGTCTCTCTGCCTTTTAGTTCTCCCTCTACCCTCCCTGAAAGCAAGAATCAATGGCTGTCGCTTTATATCAAAAGAGAATGACGTACGCAAAAGTATTATTCTTCCTCTTCCGATTGTCCTTCTTCGCTACATTCCGCTGCTGCTTCCTATTTGCGGCTGCACCAGGATTTGTAGTAGCCTAAAGATTTACATGAGGATATGGTACTACACAAGAGTGTTGCGAATGGCCTTACCTGTACAGCGCGAGCAGTCTTGCGGTCCCGTCGTATGCCGACGACATTGTGCCGAATTCGACCGTAGACATTGGCAAACTTGGTGGTGCCAACTTTGGACTGCACGAGCTCTTGCAACTCGACAGCTAAAGTTTTCAACTCATCTACGGGAGACCAAGACACCATTAGCTACCACGCGCAAGGTCTTGGAGATTCAAACTTACCCATATGCGAGTCACGGATAGTATCGTCCTCTGCTATACGATACACGGGTGAAAGAATGTGCACAAGGAATTTCTCAACTTGCGCCGGCTCCAAGAAGGAAACCATGGCAGCAAACCAGCGGAGTACGGAGGCCGGTTGATGCCACCAATTATCCTAAATAGTCGTATTTAGTAGGCTAGAAGAGGATAATCAAGGTTCACGTACAGCACCGAATGGTTTATTTCGTCGAGCTATATGCGACGATCGAGCTTGGTACGATAGCTTGGAGAATAACCACGACAATGGGTATCTTTGTTGGGCATTTTCATCTTCTCCTTGCTCACCCTCGTCTTGTCCCTCTTCGTCTTCGTCCTCAGCATCTCCTGTCGCAGGCAATGCCACCTCCAGTATTGAGAAACATTTCCCAATGTAGAACAGGTTCTTCACAATCTGTAAACTGAGCGGCCCCTCCAGATTCTCGCTACGGAGTTGCAGGCACAGTTTCTTCGTGACATCTTCCATGCCGATAACTGAAAAGGGAGATTCATCCGGTAGCTCGCCACTGGGAGCTGCAGCGGGAATAGCCGTGAAGAGCAAGCCCAACAGACGACATGAAGCAGTTCGGACCCAAGCATGAGGGAATAATAGATGGGTGACAATGTGTGGCCAAGGGACTTTATCTTGTTGCGCTGTTAGCTCCGGACGTACACGGAGAAGTTTCGAGATTGCTATCAGCGTATGGTATGGAACTTGCCATTCCATATCTACATCCATATGCTGCTCTTCCTCGCTCGTGGCACCCTCCAAAGATGTTGCACTGACTACAACAATTGAATTGAGGTCCTCGAGGATAGAAGTCGCGTACGGGGTGATATCAGCCTGCAGGAAATCAATCACGATACTGTAAACTTGAGACGATACCCTCGCAAGCTGCGGCTGATTATGCTGAGTTGCCCATGAGTGAACATGCGACATTACCACCTGCCTCTGACGGTCTTCCAGCGTCGCGAACAAAGTCTTGATGAGCTCGGAAGCCATCTCCCGACATTTGGGTGATTCGTCATTGGCGACAACCATCACTAAGGCCACAAAGAGGAGGTCGGAGTACTCTCGTATAAGAGCAGGATCAAACTTAGCCAGGATCGCGCTGAGGAGCTCCATCACTGACTTGCGACCACTTTCGTGGACGTAGGACAGATTCTTGGCAAAAAACGTCATGTGGGCACGCAACCGGCCCTTCCCTTGGGGATATTCCAACAAGAATTGAAGAAGTACGCCTCGACAGAGTTCCTGGACCTGGGGAGATTGATTTGTCACCATAATCTCCGAGACCTTGTCCATCAGATCGTAAATCTCAGGCACCACGAATTTCCGGGCTACGATAGCTCGCAACATGGTGAACACCGACGCTTGCCGTGACGAGTCCTCGAGGTCGGGGGACAAGAGTTCAAGTAAGAATACGAGGTCGTTCTCCTTCACCTGTGCCGATGGTTGATCACGAAGGATCGTGGCTAGGGATTTGAAAGTTGTCTGCACCACGTCGGATTCCGTCGACCCGGTTTGCTTCACTATATTGATCATCTGGCGGATAAATACGGGGAGCGATTTTGGGATGGTCTTCAGGGGGCATCTAACAATTGCGGCTGCAGCTTTCAGGCCCGGAACCACGACTTGCATATGGTTAGAATAGAGCGTGTTTCCGATTAGAGCTACCATGGGTTCCAGCCTAACGATGACCGCAGGGTCCTGGAAATCAAACCGATTCCGTCGATGCGCTGTATTGAACAGCTCCAGACCAAAGACAACGAACCTTCACACAGGTAATGAATAAAGGTTGGACTAACAAAAAGGAAACCCCGTACCTGAACGAGTTGTTGGAATAGTGGTCGACGTCCGGTACCATGTTGCGCTTTAGCTCAACAAGAGCATCTCTCTTCCCTTTGCCTCGTGCTTGAGGCGCTTGGGGAACATGCTTGAGGAAACGAGCGTTTTGGCTAATGAGAGTGTGGCACAGAATAAGGAGTTCCTTTGGCGTGAGATATTGGTTGGCGTTTAAACCTCCAGCGACTCGACGTAAAAGGTCTTCTACTTGTTGCATCACCTTCAAAGTCTCCGTCTGCTGCAGAATATTGCGGACCGGGACCAGCAAACTGCTGATTTTTGATGGAGCAATGTGCTTCGCGATAATGGCAAACGAATCGAGCCCCTTGGCAGAGGACGATCGGACCTCCCTCATCTTCGTCTTGAACTCCTCGCTTTGGACGTCCTTTCCAGATTCACCGAATATGACCTCAGCAGCGATGTGCGCGACGTCATGGACACAGTCATCCAATTGGCAGAATGTCGCTGCGTGATCACTGCTGGTGACATGAACAAGCAGTGCATGAGTTACATAAGCTAGAATATGGAGGTGCGGACCGCGAAGTAGGGCAATCCTCAGCTCGCGCAGAATGGCGGGGAGATAGGAAGGGCCAAGGATGATCGCAATACGGTATAATGTCTCGCGAGCCAGATCCCTTGTCTCCTGAGATTTACTCCTGAAGACCTGACTGAGCACTGTGAGGAGTTTAGAGATCTGAGGTTCTCGAGTAGATTCTGGAAGATGTTTGGCCACTTGGATTATCCCTACAGAAATCGGGATTCGCAGGCTGTCCTCTGTCTCGTCACGTTTTTCCAGATGTTGAAGAAGGCTTGGTAATAATCGTCCATTGACAACGTCTGCGATATACGCCTGTCGCCGAGCCTCTGGCGAGACGACTGGCTCTATCTGCTGGCTATCAGCCTCCTCCTCCTCTTCGTCTTTTGGAGAAACTTCATCCAAAGTCTCTACGGGAGTGTCCATGGGGAAATGGAAATTGTCTAGAAGGGCCACCAGAGAGCGAACATAGACTCGTTCAGATGCATCCTTCGCCCGAGAAAGTCGGAGATATTGTTGTATGAGGGCATGGTATGGACCCCACTGAAGATGTCTCGCCATCCGCCCCGTCGTGATAATCGCCTCATTGGTAACGTGATGATCCATAGAATGACTATGCGTGATGAAATTCCCGACCAAAGGCACAAAGATATCTGCCAACGTAGAACTTCGAATCTGACCTTCGTCGCAATACTCCGCAAGCCTGCGCAAGGCCCTGGTACGTCGATGTACCTGGATATGCAGAACGTTGTTGAAGAAGTTCGCTTCCTCATCTCCCCCTGCCAGAAGAATACGCATTTCCGTCAGAGTTTCGATATGATCGCACTTGCTGATAGCGTAGGAGATGACGCCGAGGATATCCGCCCGGACCATCTCGTTCTTAGAGCGTAGCCCATTCTTCAATCCTGCATACAAAGTTTTTTGGAATATTGATTCGTACTCCCCTCGTTGCCCAGCCACCAGATCTATGAATCGCTTCATAGAGAAGGATGCGCTACTTCTGATAGTCAACTCTTCTGGTTCTTGGATGAAGTTGAGCATGTTATAAAGTATGGGCAGCCATTCCTTCGGCGACAGAGACTGATACAGAGTCTCATTCAAGGTGGTAAATGCGTTGAGACGCCGATCGAAGTCTGGTTCTTCCAATCTTCTGGAAGAGTATGCGTTGAGAGACTCAAGAACGTCCGCAAGCGGAAGAAGAGCCTTGTCGTTCTCGGAGAACATGCGGAAAGTTGCGACCAGTGCGAGCCGGGCCTGGCGGGAACGAAGGCTCTGGAAGAGATAAGCGAGAAGGTTATATGTCCTTGAATAGATATCCGTAGTGAAATCATTGAGCTCAGGAATGAGCGGGAAGAGGTTCTTGAGGATACTGATGATGTCGACTTTGATCTTCTCCGGGATGATCTTGGCAGTTTTCCGCAAGATAGGTGTAAACAGATTCAATAGAGCGGAAGCTTGAGAAGAATCTGCCATGTATGGCGCAAGTTGCGATAGGATATTGATCTGCCGCCGTCCAATTTGGTCGGTGAAGGTCGTGATCGCTTTGTTTCGCTCGACCAGGGTAGCAAGATTCTTGAGAAGGAGGGGAATATGTGGTTTGAACACCAGATCGAAGAACTCCTGATCTGCGTTGGAGATATCAAGGATGTGAACGATAATATCGAAAACCTTCGAGACAACAGGTGGCTTGACATTGCTGGCCACAAGACAGTCATAGACCTTGGGTAAGACTCGTTCGTCATACACCGCGAAAAATCGAGCGGACTCAGGCTGACGCGACCAGACGAAGAATAGTTCCAGTAAAGATGATGGCCCTTGAGTGTTCTCAATATCCAGCATGGGCAATCGAGGTGAGATAGACGTCTGGAAGGCCTGCTTCAGATATTGGCTGAAGTCGAAAGGTACCGGAGAACGAAAAAACTCAGTAAAACGCTTTATGCCTAGTTGCCGTACGGTTCGTATTGTCCTTGATGCAACAGGCCCTTCGTCGACACCATCAAGGTCATCTTCATCGCCAACCTGTACTTCCGGGTCGTTTTCCTCAGTAACATCTGCATCCTTGGATGCAATACGATGCTGAGCATGGGCAAGAACGTCAAGTAAAGTAGCCAGGAGAATAGGCCACCTATCCACAAGTTTTGAGCCCAGATTCTTCATAACATCGCCGAGAAGAGTCATGAAACCGACGAGTTGCTTGTCTGAGACACTATCTGGGATGCTGAGAGTGACGTATTCAGCTTCATCATGCGCCTCACGATCCCTGTTGATAGGGTTAAGCATGAGATCCACCAAAAGGTGTAATTCCTCGTTGCTACAACCCGCCAGCGCGCCCAGTACGGCCGCATGCCGGTCAGCACCACGGGATCGTCCGCGTTTTTCCAGCATGACACCAAACAGCAATCTGATGAGGGTATCAACAACCTCCTGCCGTTCTCCTGGCTTAATTGCGGTAATGTCTAGCTGGGTCAACTGGTCTCGCCAGCGTGTATCGTCGAGTAGGGCGGTGAGGGCGTCCTGGTAGGAAATCAATGAGGGTGATTTGTACGTCAAGAGGCAAGACAACGCTAGTCGTTGTAAGGGGCGATCCGGATGAGAGAGGAGGTTCGTATAAAGGAGGCGAAGATCCTCCGTTGACCGCAGTGCCTTCGGGTTCACAAACTTCGAGAACAACGTCAACCACGCTGTCAGTTTTTGGCGTGCCATCCTCGTTGGAGCTTCAGAAGGTGCAAGAGTCAAAAAATGCGGAACGAGGTCACGGCTATGCTTTTCCGCAAGGGCGGAGCATTCCCCCAAAGCGCCCAGAAGCTGACTTTCGTAACTTCTTTCATCAAATCTTTCATCGACAAGCTGCGCCTGGAACAATAAATCAGTAGGTGGACTACAGACCACGATCGAAGTATTACCTTTATAATTGCTCGGCTGGACATGTCTCCACGTCTCCATTTCTCAATCACACAACGGAACTTGTGGGCGCTGGGATCTCTCCATGTTCTTTCATCTTCGCTGATCGAATCGAGCTCTGCTTCCTCGATTTCTATCATCCAAAGAGGATCGTGTTCATTCACCTCCGCTCCAGAGGCGGATTTGAGTTCGGTGAAGATCAACTGCCATACTTGATCTCCAAAACGGCTTGATATAGATGCTAGTGCCACCGCTGCGGGGGTCCACAAGGGACGCAGATTTACCTTCAGTTGCGCTGCAATAGGGTCCCAGATTAAACATGAGTCGATATGGCATATATGGATCAATTGCCTACCTATCAGCCAACGAGTGGCGATATCAGCGCCCTGCTCGTCTCCATCCTTCAGGACTTGAGGCATCCGATTGATTCGCACGGTGCGTTCGCGCACACCTTGAACGTCCAATGATACCTCTTCGCCGTGAAGGCACTGCTTTACAATCTCAGTGGGATTATTGGAATGGACGAGAGGTGAAGAAAGTAGGCGCAAGACGCTTAGTCGAAGGAGCCTCGAATGGGACAGCAACGACGATTGCAGGTACGGATACACTGTGTCAAAAGGGATTTGATCGGTAAAAGAAGAGCTATGTTCAGGAGTAGTCAGACCAACCGGCTACTATGACAAGAAGAGCTCTTACCTCTTGCTGATAAGTGCCAATAAGCCATCCAAGGCGAATCCTGACCAACCCCACTTCTCCGTAATGGTTTCAGTCCACGTCTTAATGTTGACTTTGCCTTGCCATTCCTTGGAACTGCGACGAGCAAGGCATGCAAGACATGATCCAACAACCCAGGATGAATTCGCACCATGCTCCGCAAAGTCTTGTTTTGGATCTGGAATTTCCAGAGCATATCCAACTATGGAAATAAGCAGGCTGGAAACGTTTGGGAGGAGGTCTGAAAGCTCGATAACACTGTAAAGTTCCAAACTCTAGGGAGGCGTCAGCAGTCGTGTAGTAGAGATACATGTATGGACTCACCTGCTCCTCTGTGCCTTTCCACTCTCTAAACCTGATGTCGACCCACGACTGCAACCGTTGCTTCCAAGCGCTATCCACCCCATCGAGCCGTCCGTCATTGCGCAGAATACTCAGCAAAGCTAACACTTTGGATGGGTGACTTTCCAGCAACTGAGGGACAGAACGAATGACGTGCGGCAGCGCAATTAACTTCCACCCTCCCCACCCCAGATTGGAGAGAGTTCCGCAAAGATCAAGGGCAAAACTAGGTCTTTCCCACGCTCTTTCAAATACTTTGCGGCCCGGGCCCATCCATAGTGCCATGTCTCCGGCGGTGAGACATGCTACAGCGTACTTGAGGACAGACGAATGCAGGTTGTCTGACAGAGGTATTGAAGAGAATTGCGAGAGTAACGTAGTGAGATGCTTAGCTTCAGAAATAGTGCATCAGTGCATCAGCAGGACGTCTCGAAAAGAGAGAAAAGAAGAAACATACTAGTCATTCTAGATCCTTGACGAACCGAGCACGATACTACAGTTATATCTAGTAATCTCCGAAGATAGTCACAGTCATCCTTGGGAGCGCTGACCAGCCTCTCGACCAGTATGTCGCTCAATGGAGTGTATTGTTCCGCGGTTTTGCAATGATGTGCAAGCGCAGTGAGGAGTCGACGAGTGGCAGTGAATGACGCTTCCGGATCCTCACAAGATAGATAGTACTGGAGAAGTGGAGAAAATATGGTTGGGGTAGTGGTATGAAGTGTCTGTGAAACGGACTAGATGATGTGTCAGTAGCAAAGTCACGCAACATTGCCCTGTATCTCACCTTGCACGCTGAAACATATATCCATGCGCTGACATCAGGGCTCGCACTACTAGCTATTGCCACGACGCAGTTTTCCCTGGCAGCTGCCTTCATTCTCCGAAGAGCGGAACCCCAAAGCTCTGCGAGAGCTCTTTGAACTTCAGGGTCGCACGCCGGAAGCGCATCTGAGAAACTCGACCAGGCCTCCTCCGTTGCTTCTGATGGTATGAGAACATATTTGAATAATGCAGAGAATGTCTCGAGCAAGATAGTCAGCGTGTCGGCGAGAAGGGAGCGTGCAAGGAGTTTCAATGAATGGGAGAGTATTTGGGAATGAAGAGGGGTAAGGGTTGTCCGAAGATCATGGGCAAGCTTTTGAAAGACACTAGTTGATGCAGATGAGATAGGATACAGTCGTCATAACTTAGCGGACTGACCTGAGGAGGGCTTTCAATGCCTCATCGTCCGCGTTATCAATGGCCTGAATCCATAGCTCGATAATGTCCCTCCAGTGATGTACCAGTAGGGGCATCGACGCCGACAAACTATCAGCCTTATTTGCGAACTGCAGGAATGCAGGAGACAAGTTCAACTCTCGCCATTGGTCGAGTGCTTGCCGAAAGTGAGAATCATTATCCTAAAATAAATTATAAGGTACGTTGAAGAGCATGCAGATGTAATCTTACCCCGATATCTTGGTCAATTTGAGTCTGGGCGAGGGCGGGTATGAGATGAACTTCCTTTAGCGACTTCTTATATGACTGGTGCTAGAAGACATTTTCAGCACTAAGCATTGAAGTCACACAATTATACTAACCTTAAACCGCTTCGCGGGTCTCTCGTCCTGAAGATCCGACATGGCGAGCTGCAGGAAGGAGTCGTTGAGGAAAGTGTGTGCAGAAAGCAAAGTTGTTCAATTAGCGCGCATGCGAGTTTGAAAATCTTGCCTTCAGGGATCTAATCTAATCTGCCTGTCTTCCGTTGATCTTGGCGCCTCCTCTTTGTATCGTCGGCAAATATGTATAAAATTACCTGCAATACATAGGCATTATCATCATTACAGCTGCAATATACCCGTATTGCAGAAAACATTCTCCCCCGGCCATACACGTCTTTATGAGAGTGAAAAGAATAGACATAACGCATAAATTCAGAGCATGTCGCATATTATAACCATGAGCAAAGAATACCAGTCCTAAATTATCGAATAATAGACCTAAGATAATACACTTGGAGTATAAGCAGGTGGTGCCAGCCAGTTCTCATCGATCTCAGTGTAGCCCCGTGTGATATTTCCTGGGGGCCTGTCTGATTTCTTATAAGCAGCCATGGTGGAAATCGAGGTAGTCGGGGAGCTGCAGGCTGACGAAATTGTATCAACTGGGTATAGACCAGGAGGTTTGATGGACAACGCGGGACCAGAGAAGTCCCATCCACCATCCGAGCGACGGCGGGCCACGCGCATAGATTCTCCAGGTGTGTGTGCTATATGTTGAGATAAGTCAAATCTGACATCAAAAGAGCAACGAGCTACGAACTAAATCGGGGTGCCGCACTCCCTGGTGAAAAGGGCGTAACACGAGATGCAGGATGACTTCGATCCAAAACGACGCTCCTACGCCCTTCTGGCTCGCTAACAGCCGTTCTTTGCCCATTTCTCCGACGAAGATATAGGACACCCATCCCTCCGATCAACAGGACCGCTACAACGGCCAAGGAGACACCGACGGCAACGGCGGTAGATGATGACGAACTCATGTTCTGAATGGGTGGGTTCCTGGTCTGTGAGTACATCTCGTCACAATAGCATGCATACTTACTTACAATGTATTCAGGGAACGCAGGCAATAACGGTCGTCAGTTACGGTTGCCCGGTCTGCATCGTGTTCGTTATGTAATTAGCAATTCGCTTGAAACGTTGGAGCGACCTGAAGGAAGGCGATGATTCGCTGTACGCACGTTAATTAGGAATAATTATATGAGCAGGGACACTCTCCTCAACGTGAGGCGGGCGAGACAGTAACGTGAACAACGAGTATTTGCAAAGTGACCGTGTCGCTGGTAGTAGTTGAGAACGAACCAGGCGAGTAAGCGCCAATGAAATGATCGACGAACAGCTTAATGATTAAATATTAAGCGCTATTAACTATGGTAATCATGTAATTCCGACATGTAATACTACTACTGGGAAAGTGCCGTCTGCGGACGGCTCAAACCTTGCATGACTCAAGTTCAAGCGCAATCAAAGTGTCATTTTTGCATACTTTTGGTACAGGACTGAGAGTAGACTACTCAAAATATTTCTATTTAGTATTGGTGGCACAGGAAAATTGAGGGTAATCCAGACAGTGACGGAGTACCTTGCCCAGCAAGGAGCAAACCATACGCTGATTAAAACAGCATACACAACCTGAGGAGTTGCTGTGTCCCTCATTGATGGCAAAATGATGCATGTTATTGGAATGATTTCACACAACTTTAAGAATGGGCTTAGCGACGACTCAAAGGGAAAATTACAGGTATTTTGGAAATGGTATACTTACCTTGTTCTGAACAATGTGTCCATGATCAGCAAGCCATTTTGTCTCTATTATCCAGAAGCATCGGGATTGGCAAGCACTGGCAGACACCAGGTGTACTGAACAGTGACTACTCAATTCAAGTTGGGGG
>MLYV02001040.1:0-16285 GCA_001913855.2 Hermanssonia centrifuga
GACTCCCACAGTCACAGTGTCGATGTCGTCCATTGTGGTTGCGAGTCACCGATGGCAAGTCTATGCCTATCCGCGAAAACAGAGGGAGGAGGAAGAGGAAGAGGACAGAGGAGTAGGGTGGGGAACAAGAGACGAGTGTCGAGCTCGGCGACGTCGGGTGGCAGTTCGATTGCAGATCGCATGACGCACGCATATGGCAGCCTGAAAAGGGGACTTTGCACGAAGATGGTTCACTGCACAAGAATTTCAGATAGTGTGAGAAATAGGTATATAGGAACATACAGGGCTAGATGGAGTTGGATGTATTGTATTACAGCAATGCAACACAGAGCGACTCGCCGAGTGAATTTCAAGAAGAGTAGAGTATGACAGAGAGTAAACTAGGGAAGCTGAGATTGATGGCGGGTCCGGGTGGCTGAGGCCGTCTGGCGGCATACTGAGACCGCCCGCGTTAGACTCAGACGACTCAGGATTGCTGAGGTCGTTTCAGTTTTCGACTGGGGCTGAAGTCTGCAAGGGAGACTAGGTTAGGGTTGCATTTACCGTCATAGTTATCTGGTCGAGGGTTCGACTTCCTGACTGCTATTTCTGACAACCCATTGTCAATAGACAGCCAGCTGTACTATGTAAGCTATATACGCCGTATTAGGCACCGAGACACAGCCCTGGCTAACGCTAGTCGTTGTCACAAAAAATCCTCCTTCAATAAATAATTATAATAATTAAGCTCCGAGTCTGTTACGGGCTTTGCTTCATTCAAGGCTTCCCACGTCCTCCTGGCTACTATTACTGTGCTTAGTCAGCAATCTGGTCAGGCTATTGTATACTCCAAATTCCGGGTGCTACACTTGGATATTTGCCAGTAGAATATTCCTGATTCTTTATTAAGCATTTAAGATACATTTTAGTATATATTTCATAATTCTCTCTACACATCTGATTTAGCTATGAATATAATAAGTGTTCAAATACAGTAGATACCCATGAACCAAGAAGCTGGTCGGGCTCAAAATATCACCATATGTTGTAAAGATCACCCCGAAATGTGCAGGACCCTACTATCCAGTTATTGTATGATTTTTGAATAGAAGATATCATCAGAATAGAGTGTAGCAAAAAATGTACAGAGGCGACCAGCTACATAGTCTGACTGGCTTGCTGACTAAGCACAGTACATCTTACACTTCCTTCGCTAAATCAGCTGTACTATATTTGGCGCGCTATACGATTTGCGGAAAAGGTGTATATTTACTCAGACGCTCCAAAAAGCTTCAATCTGCCAGTGAAACGTCAACCTACGGAGGGAAGGCCTCAAAATCGCCAGAAAGACGGTTCATGATGGGATGGGGAAAGTCTCTATCGACATGGATTTCGGTATGCTGATTTATCAAATGTAGCGTCGTCAGTGGGGACTGCGAACCGGTGAGGCGACGAAGATTCACCTTTTTATCGCTGCTTGCGTCAGCACCTAGTAGAAGAAAAATCCATGTTCATTTTCAATAATAGTCAATAACGGAGATGAAGTACCTGGCACAGTTATAATGCGAAAGTCTGCTCCGTTGAACGCTGATAGCGGTATCGATAAGGCGTCGCCGCCTACGAGTTGTTCGCGTAGTTTTTCTCTCGCGTTCAAACTCACAAGTAAGGCGTTAAGGAATACTACATTTATATATCAATTGAGACGTCGCGAATCAAGATGGCATGCCCTCCAGACTCACGCTTCGGTAATATGAAGAAGATAGGCAGATAGATGTATCTGTTGGGCCAGAGTCCATACTGAGAAATGCAGACTCCTGAGTAGGCAGTGACAGCACGGAGATTATCTGGACTTACTGCAATTATGAGAGCGACTTCGCATACACTAGCAGGAAATGTTGATATTAGCGATCAACTCATGAACGAAGAAGTGACAGACGTTGTGAAGGCACCTGTACTGATGCTGTATAATATCAAACTGCGTACAAGGGAGTCGGTTCTGCGCAGCGCTCGCTCTCGATTATCTCTGAACATATGGGGATAAGCTCACCGCCTGAATCCGGTTCGTCGTTTCACCAATATAACAGATTGGGAACCTGCAATGAGAATGTCTGTGACTATAGCCGCTCCAACCGCCATATACAGAGCCCACTATTACGTGGCGTCAGCATTTTTGGGGATGTCATTTACTGGTCATGGGTACTTACCGCGTAATGGGTCATTTCTAACACATTGTCAACCCGGATACTGAATAGAATGCATACCAAGGTCAGATTATGTTGAAACCTTTGAACTTTGCAACCTACGACTCTATCACAGAATCTATGATCGGGGGGATTAATAAGAAACAAACTGACAATATCAACGATGTCGGACGTACATGTAGCCCCTACTGGGACATTGCGGTGGAGGGTCTATTTCATAAATTATAATGATAGAGCTAGTCAAGCTCACCGAAATTCAGAAGCACAAGAACAACCTGATGAGACATCAATCAGCGATAGTAAACACATTGTCCGAAACATACGGACAATCGCAACAACCAGAGCCCATTTGAAACTTGATTCGCTTACTGTAGAAAGAATGTGTTAGTAGTTGAGTACTTGTCTATTCTAAGGGAAGTTAACCCACACTTCCAGATTCTGTAGGTAAATATGCTGCAAAAACGTTAGTGAGGAATTCAACGACCGTGACGGATGATTATTGAGCACACACCTTCGGACGATAAGTTCGCTGATCGCCTTTACGAAAGGTCTAGTATTTATATCAGGCGAATGTGATCTTTGGGTTATATCACTTACACAGACCAGAATGTGCGCCTGTGAATATGGTATCCGTGGCGTCAATACATACATATAAAACCTTCACATCGAAGACGTACCCCAAAGCTCCTATAATGGGAGCATATTGAGAATACAGCTGAAGGCGGTTGGTTGGTTACATACCATATTAGCTTAAGGAGAGCGGGGGGATTCGCAAAGTCTATAATGGTGTACACATAGAGCGCATGTGTGATGAAAGCGAGATGTAGACCGTCTAGTAACCTGAGAAAGAATTTCAGCGAATTTGTGCACTTTACTACAGGGAGATACTCTGACCAGAGCGTAAAAACCTTTCGAGGTAGTCAGTGTCATGGATGGGATCTTTGATTCATGGGTAGGAACAGATCACACCAATGCCTTTAACCATCTGTTGTCCCACCCATTGCGCCTATAATACAGGTATGTCTGCACACTCGTTACTCCGTAGAGACTGCCCTTGTGGTCAGTATAGCAGTTGAAGATACATTGGTTATGATTTGGCCTACATTGCAGCTGCAATATTTCCTGCACATGACGTATATATCAGCACCTAGTAACTTGTAGGAATTGATCATGCATGCTTACCAAGAAAAGCTGCCCCTAAGGTATTGTTCGGAGGAGAATCTAGGGCCGACATCATAGCATGACCGGTCCTATGAGTCTCTGGTTTCTTATATGCCATTAAATTTCGTTTCCATCATCAGGATCAGAAAGGACAGCCTACAGATGGTTACTTTCATGTTGTAAACGAGCCCAAGACCATGATATAAGCAATGCATACGTCACAATAAGAACTCCCCGCTGCTTTAAACCAATTAAGGTACTTTGTGAGTCGTATGCCAACCAATTATCAAGATAAGTGGACAGACCTATGATAACTAGCACAGGATCCTGACAGTGCATCAAGAACGAAAACATAAGTTGATTATGCAGAGATACGTAAGGAATCATTGCTTGTGATCAAGGCCGTTTACAGACTAATCAATTCGATGCTGGAGAACAAGGTTGCGTCCATACCGAATTAAGCACCATCGGTCGGGGTCTAGTTATGATTCCGTTTGATGTTATCTACATTTTGATTGCTCGTGTCCGAGTCCGCAGTCTTCCGCTGGTATGCAGCTTCGAACAAGGAGACTGGCGTGAGAGACCGTTCTATCATAACTTGTCAGTCAAACCTGATTGTGATAGATGTTTGTGGCTGTGTCAGCAGGCTAATCGGTTCAACTGTCGTTCAAGTTCAAGCTTCAAGCTTCAAGCTTCAAGCTTCAAGGCAAAACACCACTCACCTAGTAAATTACGAATAGTACGGCGCGTGACATACGGATTGAGGCGTACCGAAGCGTCAATATGGCATTCTCGAACGAAACCTCAATCGTCCACACAACTGCTTACACACTATAGTGACTATGCATTTTCGAGAAGATAATCACTCGATGGGTATGGGCTTGCGGTCATTGTGAAGTTGTAGGGTGTTACAGCGTGGATGTACCGTGATCGGAGCTCCACGGTGAGGACTTTCCGGGTCCTGGCAAAATCAATATGAGACTTCGTAAGTATAACACTTTCAAGCTCCATGCACCTCGAGATCCAAGTAACCTCAGAAATTGACGTAGTTAAACACAGTCTCCACTAGGCTGAAACAGTCTGCGCAGAGATGTCTTTACAAAGACTACGGCCAAAATGAATATCAATAACCTGCGAAGTCAGTCTCGATTGTTCATCACTGGAAACGATAGCTATTCACCTGCTTCCCACTATCTGAATTGGCCCCAATTGTGTCTCGACCACTGTCACTGCCATTGTGTGCAACATTGCGCGGCGACAGTGGAATTGATAGAATATCGTCGTCAAGTTGCTTGCGTAATTCTTCCCTTGCATTCAAAGACGCGAGTAGGGCGTTGAGCAGTACTAACGCGTGTACTTCAACAGAGGTACCACAAGCTGAGACTTCTGGGCTTACATTTTGGCAAAATGAAATAGATAGCAAGGTAGATGAAATTCGTGGGCCATACCGCATACTACAATATGTTGATGAGCTAGGTAGCCATCACAGAGAATATGTTCACTCACAGTTATTGAAACAGCGATTTCGCACAGTCTGGCATAGAACGTCATAGAATAAGTGCCAATAATCAAACAAACAATAGGTAGAAACAAACGGACGTTGTAAAGGCACAAGTATTGATGCTATACAACATCAAACGGCGAACGATAGAATTGGTCCTGTAAGTACGGTCGATAAGCTCCGCTACCACTTCCATCGATAAGTAATAACTCACCGCTTGAGTCCTGTGCGTCGTTTCACCAACAGAACACACATCGAGCTTGCAATAATGAAGTCTGTGATAATGGCAGCTACAAATGACAGATACACACTCCACTGCGGGATCACATGAGAAATAAGAATATTTATGCAACATTCATGCTTACAGAATAACGGGTTAATGCGCCAAAACTATCGCCCACAAAGCTAGCAAGGAGAACGATCAGGTATTGTGACTACCTAAAGACCTTCACTTCCACTTACCATGCTGCTGTGAGAACTGGGGCACAGGTTAGAAAAAGGGGCTTAATGCGATGCATTCAACCTACATAAGGCCCCTCCTGATTCATTCCTCGTGTTAGTATCAATTTCTGTACCATTAACTTGGTCGCGAGGGCTTACCCAGATACAGAAGAGAGAGAACAGCCTAAGAAAGGCCTGGTCAGCTGGCCATGGATTCACATTGGGATATACTGACAATCACGACTGTGATAACCCACTTGAGACTTGACCTGCTTACTGAAAGCGCGAGAGGTTAATACAGCGTGGACGGACAGGAAACAATACTCACGTTTCCAGATCCTATACGCAAAGATACTAGAGTTATATCTATGTCAGACAAACACCGATTGACTGAAAGAACTTGGGTGTCGTACCCCCTGACAATAGCATCGCTCGTGGCCTTGATAAGCTTCTAGTTTGAGCATTCACAGCACATTTATGCAGTCCATCCCACTTACACAGACCGCGATATGCGCCTAAGACTCTCCGAGTAAACATACAAACGCAGAGAAACACACATGTAAAAGTACACACGTACCGCAATACTCCTAAAAGTGTAGCACGATGAGACCATTATTCGACTAAATGCTGATACTTGTTAGCTACATACCATTCCAACCTTGATAGTGCAGCATAATTAGCGAAGTCTATCACACTATAAACGTAGAGTGCGTGTGTAATGAAAGCTAGATGAAGGCCATCTAGCAACCTGAATACGATTCCATGATGAAATTAGCAATTGTCGTGCAGTATTGACTGAAAATTCACCGACCAAAGTACAAAAACCTTCAGGGAACATGAGAACCTTGACAGCATCCAGAATAGAATGAGATACTCACCAGTCCCTTTAAAACGTAGCTGTCTCGATTGCGCCTGTAGTAGAGGTAGGTTTGTACACTGGTGACTCCATAAAGGCTATAAATTATGGTCGGTCGCACACTTCGAAGGCAATAATGACATTTGTGCTCACATTGCGACTACAATGTTTCCTGAGACATAAAATGAGCGGATTGCGTCATGTGAGTGAATTCAAACACGCTGATACTCACCAAGAAAAGCTGCCCCTAAGGTATCGTTTAAGAGAGCAATTGGAATCGACATCGTAGAATAGGTGGTGCAATCTGCAACGCCCGCCCGACAGCTCTTTATATGCTATAAGAACGCCCAGCTGACGTCGGGCCTGTACGGATTGAATGTCATTCTTATCACAATAGAATCAACACCACAATCATTGCACTCACATTTCAAAGGGATGGCGCTCATAAGAGTTGGCCTCGAAAGGAGTTTTCTTACCCTGTTAAGGATACAAGGAACCTCGGTTATAATGTAGCAGTGTACAATGTCGCCACACTGTGATCCTTGGCTAATACATTAGATAGCATCACATCATATGGGAAGTGATCGACAGCTCACAAAAGCAACTGAGCATGTAGTTGTGGTCCTGAGGTCCATTGGTTCCCTCGCTTCGAGGAGTCCAACATGGTCATTCGAGTCCGAGGGCCAAGTATAAGATAGATTCCCTCCGCAACGGCATAGTCAGTCTTCTTGGGTCAAAAGATGGATATTCACTGCGTGATGTGGCGGAGACACACCATACAGCCCCAGAAATCGCCATCATTAGAATGATGCCAACTTGGGGCGCATATTGATGTTATCGCGCCCGAGATAGCCTATAATCGGATAGGCTGGCGAGGATGGTCGGAGATGCAACAACGAGTAGTTCGAGGGCCTGCTGGCCGTCCCACAAGATGGCGTCACTGATGGTAAATAGAAGAGATGATTTAGGAAGAATGACACTGACAAGTTGACAGGACCTGACAGGACAGGTTTGACAGGGTTTGACAGGCGGCTTCAAAGGCGGGACAGGGCGGAACAGGAAGCAGGACACGTGTTCCCTCCGCACTCTGATGCGCTGGTAAGAGGACAATGGGACAAAACTTACATTGTCTGTTAACCCTTGTCACTTATTCAACATTAACGGTATAACTATCTTCTATAGAACAACAGAAAGCGAAGCACGGTACCATGGGAACACAGTAAGGTGCTGGTGCGGATTTGCGCCTCGATGTAGGCTGCGCAACTTAACATGTTGCCACGCCGCAATATTGAAACCTTATTCACAATGCGATTGCATTTTTTGGCCTATCCATGAGGTTAGTTTTCTGCTTTCATCATCCCCAACCTTTTATGCTGATAAATGTATGCTCGACTGATTCCTATCTAGTTGTTTTATACAGTGTTAAATCAAAACCCCAACACAAAGAGCTGTCGTGCATTGCCAACATCAACGGTCGTTCTTGTCTTCATCCGCGATGCTGCTAGGTCCGTGCATTTTTGATGGGCAACGCAAGGAAAGTTTCAAGGCCTTTCCAGTGTCGCCAGGCCTCCCCTCTTTGCTCATTAGTGAGACACTCGCCTCCAACTCGCCGCAGAAGCTTTATCCTACTAGATATGCCAAAATTTCTTCAGCTGTGTACTGAGGAACAAGAAGCTCCGGCGGTAAGCTTTAATCTGTCCCTTTCAGCACAACACCTCACTGTTGACTCATTATAGTGTTATACTGGTAGTAGTGGCGGCAACGTGTTGCTACAACCTAGTACTGATACGGTCAATCAAGACAGCGGTTCCAGCGCAGCGGTCGAACCGTATGTCCCGAGTACAACATGCAAGCTACCAGCGGAGAATGTGCAGCTGTGGGATGAGCGCAAGCTCGATCGCGAGGTATGAAAGCATTCATTTTCCTTCTACCGTAATCATACTCACTGTGTTGAACTCGGATTCATCAATAGCTAAACACAGCACTCTTATACTGTAATGCGAACCAACGGAAGGCTATCGACAAGATTCATCGTGAGGCACGCAACATACAATTGTTCGTGTTCTCAAATTCTATAGAGAGTCAGACACGGGCGCAGGATTTCCTCCGACGCCATGACCTTGATGCAAAGGCCTTGACTATGCTCGAGAGCCGCTGGAGTATTCAAAATACCCGGCGTTGGCAGAGGAAAGGAGGGATCGCGCTTCGGAGATGCCTATACCAATGGTACTTTATTTAATTGTAGTAATATGATTGTTCTACTTAATAAATATTGCCACTAAAAGCATGTGCGGCTATGATACGGATGCACGACAGCGTGGCAGGAAGCGAGTACCAGCATCGCCGGCCCTTCCAGCAGAATTAAATGGCTTGGAACTCAACGCTGAAGGAGTCACAGTCAGACAATCATGGCAACGAAAGGCTGCCTACGATTTCACAGAATGCCTTGCTCACGTCGATATAACATATAACGAAACCGATAACTCTATCATGCGCATCGTGGGATACTTAGAACACAATGAAGCATGCCTCAGTGGAGTCATGAAGCGATTTCCATCAATTCCGCTGCACGAACATGTTGTTGAGGTTACATTGAGACAGTTGCGACACGGTGCAAGGTAGACATACCACTGCCAAAGCGGCATATGTTTGATTTCTAATACTTATACCATTTTCTCAAAGCATCAACGACATCCAAAGCATGAATTTACGGATGATCAACACATACGCATATCGTGGGCAGCAAGTGCCTCAAACACAATCACAAATTGCCAACTTGAATTTCCGGTATGAAATCCTACCAGGCGATTTCAGCCGACTCTACCGACAACATTACCGCCTCACCCATGGCATAGACCTTTCATTTAAACCGGAATACAATGTGGACAACTGGCTGAATCCGGAGAGTAAATATTTCAAGCCGGCTATTTCACAGGCTGTCTTTAAATACTCTGCGAGGGCTGAAGGTCACGATCGCCTAAAACTGTTCATATCGACACCGGAAATGAGGCAAGCTGCCTGGAAATATTGTCATCGCAAGCAGTTGATGATTGACGGCACATTTGGACTATCCACCTCTCGACTACTGCTTTGGATTGCTCTAGGGATTGACGAAGCTGGCCACGGTGTCCCTGTTGCCATGTTCCTGTTCTCAGCCCCTACGGGAAATAGGGCGACACACGCTGGATACGACACTAAAATAATTACCGACATTCTTATCTCATGGCGAGATTGGCTTAGCGAACAAGGCGACGATATTTTTGCTCCAGTCTCTTGCATTACTGACACTGACTTGAAAGAGCGAGGTGCCCTCATAATTGTATGGCCCACAATAATTCTGCTTTTGTGCAAGTTTCACGTTACGCAGTGCTGGACCAATAAGCTTAACAATGTTCTTGGAAGAGATGACTTGGCATTCTGGCGAGGAGTTTTTGAACGGCGGCTCAAAGAGCTACAAAAACTGTAAGAACAAATCATATTCATCCGAGTCTGTCTCGGCTGTCAACTAATATCACACTATGATTTAAATAGCCTTCTAAATTCTACACACCATCCCGATGCAATGGCTCTTGTTGCAGCAGAGCGAAACGAATGCCATCAAGTTGCTGCCCTCGCCGATGGAAAGAAGTGTGCCGCTGGGGCCATCAAATTTCTGGACTACATGGAGACAACCTGGATGCCACTTGATATGTGGAAAGGCTGGTCAAAGCGAGGACGTGAAGATGCTGCAAAGCAACTTGGAATTCACATTGAAGGTGTTATTCCTACAACAAACCACCTCGAGTCATTCAATCGGAACCTCAAACGCAAGTACGTACCGCAATGGCAGCACTCTGGCCATCGTCTCCGCTTCGATGTTCTCCTCTATCATCTTATCACCAATATTCTTCCTCATATCTATGCGCAACATCGAATGTTATCACGTTATACCAATTGGCGTGCTGAACGCTTCCGCCGCGCCGCTGGGGGAAGTGTTATCGCACACCGGCTACTGGCTACCGCGTCATCCGCTACCGTCAGGCACGAAAAATACACTGACACCCCACGTGCATGGTATGAACCCAACGCATCTCGAGACTCTGCTGCTCAAGCAATCATATCAGCAAAGCAGTTGACACCTATTCCAAGCGGACGTCAGTACGAACTGTGGGCACGCTGCTTATCCGGATCCACTGGCAACCACTATTATTGGCTCACTGTCCATGCATCAGGTGCAGCAACTTGTACGTGCCTCGACTGGTTGTATCGGGGCGGGGCGTGCAAGCATCTTCGCGCATTTCGGAGATTCATTGAGGGGTGGATACATACAAAACATTTGAGCTCTGAATCTTATGTCTTCCCCTCTACGGCGGCAGAAGCGGAAGCTATCGAAGTTCACAATCAGCGTTGGTACGGGGAGCAATATGATAGAGCAGTGACATTACCTACTACGCGAGACTCGGATGGGACACAGCAAAACTCCAGTCTTGGCAAAGAAGACTGTCCGGCACATCTTCAATTCCGAGTCACCAAGGACTTGGCTTCCACGGTGTTGCCTCCACGGAACCAGGCAAGTCAGGCTGCATTGGTGGACTTGAGTCATGAGGCGGCTATCGCATCGGGTTTTGCAAGCATCTCAGGTGATCCTGTGATAGCGTCTGCAGAATCTGATGATGACGAACAAGATGATAGTCAGCTGGGAAAGGTCAGGACAGGCATCCGAGCCTAACTTACTGTCCTTGTCAGGTGCTAAGACTTCTTGGTTCACAGACTTGCAGTACAAGAAACGTTGAAATGGTGGCTCAAAATCAACGTGTAATACGACTACAGTCGCAACAGCAGATTGAGCATGATGTGGGGAGGGTACTGCCGCTACTCCATGGCATTGCCAACACTCTCTGTGGCAGTCTGCAACTTGTTCTGCAGCGGACGGAGGCTCTCGAGGAGTTTCAGATCCTCATCACATCAACTGCTGATGCCCTCAGCAAAGTTATGCCTAAGTCGCTGGCATCCGATACCAACAGCTCCCCAATTGCAAATGTTGTGAGCAGATTGACCAATCTTGCTTCGACACCATCTGCATCTACCATATCCCTGAAGCGACCAGCTCCACGGGCACTTTCACCAGAGGCAAAACAAAAGCGGAAGAAGTCCTATAAGACAATGTGAATGATCATAAAGGATGTGTGAGTGAATTGTTGACCCGTGCTGGACCAGGTGACTCACATTGGCAAATTATCACAGATGTAGAGGTGCTGACGGAGAGATAAGTTGACGATAGAGCTGCGTGGGTGATTGCACTTACTGGAAGCGATTCTGGGTCACATTGCTTTCTACCAGACATCACCGCCATACGATAGCGAGCGATATTGCCAAGGTTTTTGCCCCTACTTCCACGAAAACAAGTCAGGTTTGCCTGTGGAAAATGTATATGCATAATAGATAAATTCCTGGAGATGCACATGTCAGTGAGATCAAAATATGATGACTGGCAGACGACAACTTGCCTGGAGATATTCCAGGGCGATCAGAGAGGGACTCGGCATCTGTGTTGCTGCACGACGTAGCTGCTCGAGTAACCTGTGAAATGCGAGCGTCCAAAGTCTCGTTACGAGATTGTATTTTACGGGGATGTTCCGCAGCAAAGCTGGGACAGTAGGTGCGAGTGTGAGGGACAACATCCGGTGGACGGTTTCAGCCAATCTATTATTCCCCAGATTTTTTATATCAGATACGATGTGAATCAGATGGGTGCGGAAAAAAGTATGGCGCACTCTTTATGATCGGCTACTGCCTTCCGCCAACGTTCCTTCTCAGTCTCCTCATCCAGACGCTTCACCTCATTCGCCACTCCATTCGCTTTCATCAACACACCTGCTCGCTGCACACCTACTCGCTGCACATCCCTCTCTGCATCATCCTGACCGTCCCGGTCCCGGTCCTCACCAGTGACACGATTCTCAAGGTGGAGTATATCTCGGTTTAGCTGGATCGAGAGCGCCGAAGGGCCTGTGCTACCCTCCGATCGTGGTGGGGCACTGTCAAATAGGGCGGAAGACGTGGACGAGTCGGTTGTGGTGGAGGAGAGAGTGAAGTTGGAAGAGATCGTCGAATGGGCATAGGAAGCCGATGACGTCGAAGAAGCGGAAACCCAGTCTCCTGACAATTTGGGTGTAGGTGTAGGACGACCTATGGAGGGCGATCCACCCGAGTTTCCGCTAGGCCGAGTGAGGACACTAAACGGATTGTCCTTCCTCGGGTCGAATAGTCTCGGTGCATCGCCAGCAGTACGAGCGGGCTGAGAGCGGTGATGCGCACGCGGTATTGGGGGGCATAAGAGCTCGATGCTGCGTCAGACATGGCGTCTGGTTCAGTTGTTATCGGCGCCCTTCGCGCAAGCTCGGAGTTGGGGTTGTACAACCGTCCTGCTGCACGGGGGCTTCCGTGTTCGACTTTGGAACTTCGAGGAGAAGATGGCGAGATCTTGAGGCGTCGAGTAAACTCTTGCTCATCGGGTCCTGCGTCCGCTTGGGGGATGGGCTGGGAGACTATGATGTTGGGATTAGGTATGGGGGGTGCGCGCAGTCGCTGGGGTGACGGAGGTCGTCCGGATGCTCGAGAGGTAGATGTGGATGAGACGTGAGTGCGTTCTGCTTTCTCCTTTGGTCTTGTTAAACTAACAAGAGACATCGGATGAGTAGGATGAGAAGAGTTAGTTTAAGGATCAAAAGAAAATAAAGACGGGGGAGACGTACTGCGCTTGTTTCCGTTGGAATGCCACTAATTTCTCTGTAAGATTTGTGGGCTGCGGCTCCTTGCCCTTCCTGGAGGGTGTTCCCTGCTTGATAATAGGGTATTACTGTTATATAGAGCAGAAGATGTGGATGAGTTAGTGATGGTCGAGGAGAGAGTGAGCATAGAAAGCCAATGACATCGAGGAAGCGGCCGGCGACCCGACAAAGGGTAGCATTCTCACGGCCGTACTCAATGAGTGTTAGTAGGAGCTGTATGTCATCAAAGTAGATGGTATGTGTGCACAAACTTCTCAATGGGAAACGAAGGTGGTAAGCCAATGCGTCTTAAGTGAAGTTCACGCGGAGATGAAGTGCAAACATGAGAACAATATTCTCGAAAACTCATTTATTGGGGGGGGGGGGTACAAGAACTTGATAATAACAAACCCACGATCACTATTGCAAAATTATACTATCAAAGACTCGGAGTGTTGTCATCTGTCAAATCGAAGAGAGAAATGCTACCATCTGCCACTTCCTGTTTAACTCTGAGGCGCCGTTGCAATTTTTCTGCTGAGACCAACTCCTCCTTTACTTTCACATGAAGAACCGAGGAACCCAAGGGTGTTGAAGGCAATGGGGAAGAGGCCATTGTAGGAGTCGAAGGTAACGGAGAGGAGGCCATCATCGGTGTTGAAGGTAACGGAGAAGAAAGGAAAAGTGGACTGATCGGAGGAAATGGAGCACGATGAGACGGCGGAGTAGAGCTCCGGGACAAAGCAGGCCCAGTGGACATAGTGAGATGTGGCAGTGGATAGGTGGTTAAGGTCGATGGTGTCATCAGGTCGTGTACGCATTGATGGTACGGGAAGGCGTTGAAACCAAAGATCCGTCCACATACGCTACAAGCTCCAATTGCTCGCATGAGGTCCCCAAAACACACGCCAGAGCTTGGATCAAGTAAGGAGAGGACGGTCTCAGTAACGCGGTCGTCTGTAGGTATTTCAATGCGGTGTATATCCTGGAGAGAGTGTTCGTTTGGCTCGAACAGCCTGTCTGCACTATCGACAAAACCAGGCACCATGTCTGAAATTTCAGGTAATCAATATATTGTAAAATGTAGCGAGCCAAAGATTAAAACTCACATGACATCCATGGCTGGAAAAGATCATCACGAGGAACCCCGTGAGCAGTCGACCCCTGCCGCGGCTGGTGCTGATGAGGCGGACTCGGAGTTGTGACCTCCAAGGATGGACTTGGGGACTCAAGTTCTTGTAAGAGTTGGTTGATTGCAGCCGTGTGAGACTCGGCCTCTGCAAGCAATCTGTTGAAGTGTACAGAGTCGGAGCTCGATTGCGAGGACTGGGATGATGCCGGCACTGGGTAAGACCCAACATTTGTACCTGATAATGTGATTAGGATGAGATTCACCAAGTAAAAGTGATAAACATACCATTCGAATGAGACTTCGCCTCAAACTCGGCAGCTGGATGTGTAGGAAGGAAGTTAGAGCCGAGCATGTTGCGCAGATTGACTGTAGGAGCGGTCAATATTTGTGTTTGTTTGTACACCAATAAAAGCAAAGTTCTTACCGAAATATGAGCAACCTGCGCCTCCACGGGGCCTCCATGTGCGGCATCCAAGGCAAGGGTCTCCCATATGCTCTCCAGTAGCAGGGGAGAAGAGTTTTACTGAGTGATCAACACCATCCTTGAGTGAACAAAAACAGAAAATATTTTCAAGAAAAAGGAAGTCGTTGCAATACTCTTTGAGGCATTTATAGTCTAAAGGTACAGGAGAGTAGTCCAAGAGCGGGCTTCCAAATCAAATTTTATTATATCAGTAATAATGAAGAGAAAATGACAGACAGACGTACTATGGAATGACAACGAAATGAGGCATTGGATGTATACGGAAACTGGATAATGTAGTGGCATCTTTGAGCTCGATTTTGTACCGGGATTGGGCAATGGAGAACTTGGTGGATGAGGGCGGCGAAGTGGGAGAGGTGTAATCATAGGGCTTAGCGCGCGCCGGTGAGTTGAGAGCAGACTCGGAGGGTTTGTAGCGAGGCATTTGAGTGCGGAGCAAGTTGCCTTTGAGTTCTTGTAAAAACTTGCCCTATTTATACCTTTCAGCATACTTCACTTCATTCTACATTCGTCAAAGATCAGTTGAAGGATCCGCCATGGAAGACGGGTCGCAACAATAAATAATAATGTAATTATTTGCAAAATAGAATATTTTGTTCATGCTATACAAGGAAATCTCTCGGGCAGACGCGCGGGAAGGCGGGACAGCCTAGTTGGGCAGCGGTCGGCGGCAGACGCCAGAGAACATCACGAAGCCCGCCTTCTCCGGTCCGTGCCAGGTGTTTTCAGGCGCTAGATTTTAGGAGCTGGCATGAGGCGCTTAATCAGATGACGCCATATTGTGGGACGGCCGGCTTGCCGTAGTTCGAGTGTCGGAACTATTGAACGTCGGCGTGGTAGGTCGATGAGTCTGGCCCACGAATCTTAATTTCTTATGTGCACTGGTGACCTGTCCATTGAAATCACATCCGCTATTAACTGCTACGAGGTGTGTCTGCGCCCAGAAGGCTAGCATTCGTCTGAACTAGACTGAGGGAGGGAAGGTCTAGTATTAGGCATTATAAACTAGTGCAGCATCTCTACCGTGACTCCCGATCTACGGGAAAGGAGCTTTAGTTGGTAACAAAAGTATTATTCTAGTAGGATGGAGTGCTCACATAAGGTCGTACGGATGCATTATCATCTTTGGTTGATCAACTTTGGGCCTTTGGGTTCCGCCAGGCGGTCAGGAAGAGGGGTTCAAGTTGAAACGTTGACTCCGAGTCAAAGCTCTGCAAAGCGACACGCAGCGGGAAGTTTCGTTGTGAGCGTCTAAATCATACGGCAAAGTAGGTAGTCTCCCTTGCAGACTTCAGCCAGGGTTCGAACCTGTGTCTCGGTGCCTACGGCGGACGGCGGATATTCCTGTCTGACGTCTGCGTTCAATTATGACCCCCTTGTCGAGTAGTCAGCTAGGACCCCCGAAAGCGCCCAAAAAGGCCATCCGGAAATGTCCCGAATTTCGGCCTCCCATGCGCGGCCTCCAAACGGCCATTTTGTGCGGATTTCGGACAGCCTGCGGCGCTGTGGGCCATTTCTGCGCGGATTTTCCGGACAGCCTAGCAAAAAATTGCAAAAATTGTCAAAAAATCCCAAAAAATTCTGATAGTGAGCTGACGGCTTTGCGCAATGCATAGAGATACAAATAATGGATGGTAGAGAGAACACACAGTAAATTAGTCACATCATCAATTCTAACTGCATTTTTTCCGTGTTTTCATGATAGTACCATGGCGGTCTTGATCTTCTTCGTGGCAATGAGACTTCTTTGACTATTCCTTCATCTCTTTCAGACACTGTGA
>MLYV02001045.1:0-17110 GCA_001913855.2 Hermanssonia centrifuga
GTTGTAATAAGATTTTAAGGTAGAAAAGCTAAGACAAAATTTAAAGCATATTTTGAGTCAAAAATATCTTAGATTTGTCACAAAATATCATCAGATAAAACTAGAAAGTTCTTGTGAATTTTTACCAAAATTTTATATTGAAAATCATGAATAAGGTTTATACTCTTTTCAACTTATTTTCAAGTTTTATTCTAGCCAAAAATCCCCACAGATATCCAGTGAAACTCTCACTGGTTGCTATTCAGTGATTGCAGCATTGGTCGCTGTGAGCCTTGAGTAGTACTTGTGGTAGTTGAGTAAATGGTTGTTGCTAACAAGTGTTTAGGCGGGGCCCATAACCTGTCAGAACTTATGTGTGATAGCACAGGAGTGAGTGTGAAACCGATGGAGATTCAGCTGTATCTACTACAGTTTATATACTGTTACATGTACAGCTAATTGTGTAAACAGTGGTAAACGATGACACGTCGATGAATAATACTCAACTGTGCATGACTGAGCATGACAAAGCATTGCTAAGCGAATGTATGGATGTGAGTCAGAGTATGACGAACATATGTAAGAGACGAGTAATAAGATGACATATTTTGGTAGAAAAGAATGAAAAGTATACTACGTAATACTACTTGGTCATTGTGACCTATACGTCACTCTACATTGTCATTAGCGCCATGATAGACGCTCCATTTCCAACAAGATATTACAATCTCCGCTGATCCGTGGAATTAATTTGTGCTTCCGAGATGATATAATTTTATTACAAGTGATACTCGATTCAGATAAGGCCAGATAAGGCCAGATAACAAACTTACTGTGCTTAGTCAGCAAGCTAGTCAGACTATGTAGCTGGTCACCTCTGTACATTTTTTGATACACTCTATTCTGATGATATTTTCTATACAAAAATTGTACAATAATTGGACAGTAGTATCCTGCACATTTTGGGGTAATTTTTACAACATATGGTGATATTTTGAGCCTGACCAGCTTGGTTCATGGGTATCTACTGTATTTTAACACTTACTATATTCATAGCTAAATCAGATGTGTAGAGAAAATTATGAAATATATACTAAAATGTATCTTCAATGCTTAATAAAGAATCAGGGATATTCACCGGCAAATATCCAAGTGTAGCACCCGGAATTTGGAGTATACAATAGCCTGACCAGATTGCTGACTAAGCACAGTAAGTAGATAACATTCATGCTGTCCGAGTCTCTGACAAGAACTTCCACCAGTGATACCAAGTGTCAGAAACCTTGTCAACACATCCTCCACCCTTTACGGATAGCGAGGTGTACTTTGCATTCGATGCGACCACACTTGAAGCTTGAAGCTTGATGCGGCGTATCTGAACTCTGTAAGAAATATTGCACCCTGCCAGTAAACTCTGAACTTGATTCATATGCTAAGTCTACCAGGGAATAGAGCAACTCTTTCAGCACAGTATCTCCTGCGTCAGGAGCAGCCTTTTTAGTACCTTCTCAATCCTCGAGCTTCCGTCCTCGCTTTTAACAGGATGCCAAGCTAGAGCCGCCTGGTCAGCCTCATTGCCAGCCACTGTTGGTAGGCTAACCTACAATGGTTGAAACTTATCTTTGACTACCACTCGACTCGGACTGCATCGCTCCAGGTCAAATATCGACGCCCTTCGCTCTACCGTGTCATGCTCGCTGGAACATCCTTCAGTATGTTTCCTGCTGTTCTTCTGTATATCACGGCCATCGCGGCCGTTTACGCGCCTTCTGCCTTCAATGAAACTGGCTCGAATGATCTCACTGGTCGTTCGCTCCTTGGTTCTCGATTGGGCGGCTCGGGTAGTCTTATCGGACAAGAACTGAATACTACGCCTTTCGGCAACGACACATCTTCCGACAACAGCGGCCTCATTGCAAGGTCAGTTTACAGTCCGAAAATCACCAGCCCAAGTTCTACCACAACTTGGGTTGCGGGAACCTCCGTGGAAGTTACATGGTAGGTACTGCGGCATTCCTTTTCTAGTAAATGAGTCATTGTCGTCTTCAAGGGATACGAGCAATCCTCCCAAACAGATAACAAACAGCAAAGGCAAAATTGTCCTTGGTCACTTGCAAGACGGCACTGATGAACATCTTGATCTCGGTAAGTTCGCGTATGGCCCGTGTACGACTCGGCTAACGGATTGCACCGATCTCCGACAGGTCATCCACTTGCGCAGGATTTCAATTTGGGCGAAGGTAGAGTCAATGTTACGGTTCCATTCGTGAGCCCTGGGAACGACTATATCATAGTCCGTGAGTGTCGCACCCCTAACTGTTGAATTAACCCTGAACCAACTCTTTGCAGTCTTTGGGGACTCGGGGAACAGGAGCCCAACGTTCACTATCAATTGATACCTCCGATTTTTCACGGTCTTGCAAGTGCTAAGCCATCCCATCTTTGTCTGTAATGATTAATAGATATTGCAGCAAAAAGGTTCAATTACAATGAGGCTCTGCCTCTAGATCTGAGCGCAGCACAATCCAACATGCACTCACTAGTGCTGATTCCGACCGATCAGTTTGTGTGCTAGCCATGCCTTACAGCAGTGCAACAGAGGGCGGAAGCTAAGAAGCGACATCCAGTTCCTGGGCGCGGCATAGGAGGAGGCTTGTCCTACAAATTCTCATTTGTGATGATGATCACGACTGGCAGTGCGTTATCTCGTTGTCAGCCCAATGCTGGCATGTTTGTGCCTGCGCAGCTATCTAGGCTTGCGCATCAATCTAGTCGTATGCCCCGAACAGTTTAGTCGTACTGGCCTCGCCATCTGCTGCCCCACCATCAGGAACCTTGGCCGACACTCTTTACTCCAGAATCCATGAGTCACTTGTACTCCTTTGCTTTCAATGAATTATCGGATTTTGCCGACTTGCTGCAGTGGGTATGGCACTACATAGTACTGAGTTATTTGTGTCAACCTCCGTGCTCGGCATTATCAAGGGTTGCTCAGCGGCATTTCTCAATACCGAGACGGAGTGTCTAGTAAGATAAGACGGAATCTACTTTGTATGTTGAAACGACTCTCGAACTTGGTTGCCCAAATCGAGCGATTTGTCACGAATCACGACGATCGTGCGGAGGGTGTGCGGCGACAAAGGACACAACTTGGACCCTCGACTTCAACTTTCAACGTTGAAGTTAACGTCTGTCTGCTTCTATCTCCTCGGTGCCTCAAACTGGGAAAGCGCCCCTTCACTATCTCCGACTCCTAGCCAGGCTCCTATCCCAGCGCTCACCAGTGCACTGCTCACGCTCTAACGTAACGTATCGCTGGGACTCGGACTGCAAGCGACGAAATTCCTTGGTTGCGAAATGTGTGTAGGCTTCTGGTCTCTGGAACACCCCGAGTATGCCTTGTGCGTATACAGTCTGATTAGACAACGTGCATAGATCTCTGAAGCATGTGCAACGAACCGAAGAATCTTGTGTAGCAACAGGGACGAGTACCTATCTCGCCCCACGGCTCCTGCGCACTTCCATTCATTCGAGACGCCAGTGGGAATTCCTGAGGAACCGAGTGGAAGGGTTCTTTCTGGCCGAGACCTTCGCGCAGGTGGAAGTTGGCTGGGAATCAGTCGGTCTGGGAGGGTCGCTTTCCTGTACGCGTGCCACTGCTGCTTGGCGGTCTGGAGTTTGGAAAGCTGAACGTCTGGCAGGACGAATATCACTGAGGAGCCAGCCAGTTACAGCTCTACAAGGGGCGAGCTCACCTCAACGTTCCTATTTCCTGATCCTCCCGTCGACGGATTGCATGATCACGTCAAGAGACTGGTTACTGAGAACGAATCATACGCAGGGTTCAACCTCTTGCTTCTCGCTCCTTCGGCACCATCCGCTACTAGTAATACCACTTTTGAGTCTTTGTACGTCACAAACTCAGGCGGTGGAGGCGATATTACTAGTCGTTCTTTGACAGCCGCTGAACATCGTTGTGGGGGGCTGTCAAACGGTATCGACGGGCTTGGTGCAGACAAATGGCCAAAGGTACAACACGGATCTCAGCTTTTCCATGATGTCCTAGGGTCAATAACGCCAGACACGGCGGAGATGGACCTGGTGGAGCGTCTTTTTGGACTTTTGACGTGGGTGTTTTGTATTCGTGCTGTAAATCTCGCCTGTCTCGTGTTGTCCCATCTGACGCTTCGAGTTTTTTTCTTGCCAAAGCTGGCGAAGTGATATGCCTCCCCGTGTCCGTGCGGACCTTCGGAACACCATTCAAATCGAACCTTTGCAAGTCAAAGTGGCACAGTCAGATGACGGCCCTCTGTACGGAACACGGCTCTCTACGGTAATCCTTGTCCGTCGCGACGGCAAGGTGTTGTTCGTTGAGAGAGATATCTGGGTCCTCGGAGAAGAGAACAAGGCGTTCAAGGCAGCGAACACGAACGATCGTGTCTTTACTTTTCATTTAGAGCCCTATCTATCAGAAGATAAGGCTGCAAGTGCGTCATGAGAGTACATAGTACAGAAATCTACAAGAGCAATATTACCAGCAGCAATCTATATAGGGCCGTAAGGATGATACCATAGGTGAAGGTCGTAATGCTACATGATAGGGGAACTTTAGCAAGCGAGAAAGCGACGATGAATTCGGGATCCAGTCCGACCATAAAACCCAAAAGTGTCCCAAACGCCGTGATCGGAAATTACACCGACAAGCTTTCGCATGCCCACGCGAAAGAGGAAGAAGCCCTGAAGAACGCGCACAACGAGTGCCACTCGTGACGCGGGAGAAGACTCGACCACGGGTACGAGCGGGCTTAGTTGATGTGATACGTTTTGTGGTAGATGCTGCCGTCCCCAGATGCGACGGGGAAGTAGGAATCGTACTGGGCTGTCGAGGCGGCAGAGATTCCTGACCACTCCTGGTGCATATTCAAGCTTGAATGGCTTGAGGTCGACACTGGAGACATAAGCTCGCTTTCCGGTGTAGGAAGTGTATCAAACGGAGTGGGCGGCGTGCCGTCGCCTGTCCCGCCACTAGATGTCCGAAGAAGCATTAGTCGGCGGCAAGACTCGAGGGAAGAATGAGACGTACTGCATTAGATCACTCAGTTGCGTGATGCGCTTCAGGATGGTGCAATTATGTCGGGTCGCATGCTCTGGGAGCTGTCTCAGGAGGTCGATGGTCGACTGCAGTTGATGTGTGAGAGAAATCAAGGGATTTCCTGCTGCAGGATTGGTGAGACAACTGCAAGATGGCTCCGACGACGTCGAGTCCGAGCGAATGTATGGCTGGTGGTAATAGAGGTCGTTGTTTGAAATCGAGAGTACTGAAGCCGTTTGTCGAGATTGCGAGTACCCTAGCGAAGAACTGGACGAGGAGGAGGGGGAATAGTGCATGCTGCAGTCATCTCCTTGACTGTGTTGATGGCTGTCGCGTTGAGCAAAATTGGCGGCGAGGTTCGTATCAAAAGGCAACGAAGGCCCTGGCGACGGCGACAGACGATATAATTGAGGTTGATGTGATGAATCTGTTGCTTGCTCAGTCTTGACCATCGGCGAAACTTGAGAATTATCCAGAGTGTGCCCTCTCTGCCGTTGGAACAGCTGTGTTCGCCTCGAAGATCGTGAATGCCATTTCTCTGATGCGTCTCCGTCGCAGAAGTTCGGTTCTGCCCACCGAGGATGGGGTTTCCCTAAACAGATATATGTCAGTCTTTTTTTAAATATATTTTCTGACAAGAAGGAACCTACCCCGCAATTCGCGCACGAGACTCTCGAGTTCGGCGATTCTGTTGCGAAGGCGAGTCGTCTCATCTATATTTGGGTCGTCCCTGATGAACCATCATAATTAGCACTAATTAACGAAGTCCCGCTCCGCCGACTCACCTCAAGGCGGGGTCATCCACTTCGTAGACACAAAGACCAGTCTAGACAAGGGAGATGTCAGGAATTGAGTGCGAGGCAATTTTTTTGGGGATTCGTACCAGCCCCAGTTGAATACACCGTTGGCAAGGTCGTTTTCTATCGCACTAAATATGACGCTAGTTTAGTTGCGGTTCAATGTGTGGCCGTCAGAGTTGGACATACCTTCCGTTTGGAAGTATGGCAGTTGAGGCACGACTGGGTCGTCCTGTTCCTTCGCCTTGAGAAAAGTTAGATATGTCTGTTCACACGAGCGCGAAGTCCATCATACCTCTTGCGATGATCTATTTCCATACCGAGATCGAAGTCCATGATTTCACCTTTGAACTGGAGGGGTGCCATGGTTTGTGGGAGAGGATCGTGTAATTGGACTGCAGACATACGCTGAGTAGTTGTGGCGAGGACCAAGTGCTTGGACTTGGAGGCTACCGAAAAGTGAGGAGAGAAAAGGGACAGGACCGTTGACTCTTATGCATTTGCGCGAGACGCTGGAGACTTGAGCTGAGGCCAGATCCAGTGATGCCTGAACCGATATACTTAACGTTAAACACCAGAGATTCTCCAATCCGCACTTCTCAGCCCCAAAAAGGGGCACAACGTCAACATGCCTCCGCGGTCCCTGGCTATAGATCTGTAGACCGATTCTGGGCAAAAACTCAGGCATTTCGCCGATAGCGTGTGACATAACGTGCGAGGCAACAGAATTTCGGCACGGACGCTCTTTTTCGACTCTCATGCCTCAGACTGATGGGTGGTTCTATTTAGATTCACCTCTAGATTCTTGCCCAGGACCGTTAATCAATCATGCAGCGCCTGCGGTCGTTATTATGGGTCCAAGGTGCCATTTACAGTCCACACTGCATTGGCAGAGCGCCGGGACCAAACGAATAATGGTAGCAACCCCAAGTCAAACAGCACCGCCGTCGGCTAGTACGACATGAATCATAACTGACAATCTACATATCAGTGTTGATGGTCGCTTTCTGTGAATTCACTCCTCAGCTTCAAGCCCTATGACCGGGGAACAGGTCACAGCAGACGAAACACGCCCAATCATGGCGCCCATTCGGTGCCAATATGCAATTTACGCAATCCTCCAGTTAACCGTATCTGTTCCATTGGTCAATACCTTCAGTTTCTGGGAAGCCGCTCTAGATCTCACCCTACCCGTCAGCCTACCGGATTGTGATCACTTCGAGACCCAAAGCAGCCTAGTGCGAACCCACTGCATTGCCCAGAGACGTAGATCAACGGACATTTCCACTGTGCAATTATTCGCTTCTTGGCCCAGGGGACCACTAACAATTAATTTCTCGCGCGAAACAGAGAACAAAGGAGATGGTTGAAAGAAGTCGTCGTCGTCGTCGTCAGAACCATGCGTGATGGAAACCAACTGAACAAGGAGGCTCACAAGACAATCTCGTGTGCTCGGCAGAGACGAGTCGCCAGATGAATCTCTTCGGCAGAATCCCTGTTATTCAACCGGAGTATTTGTTGCAAAGATTATCCTGCCGTGTTCGAGAATGCCGGGCCATATGAGTGAGGTAACATGGAGAGAGATACCGAGAACCACTACCATCCGGGGACCCGTCGATCCTACATAGATCAGTGAGAAACACGATGCTCAAGAGAACGCTCATCAGAATGTGGCGTTAGAGTTCAAGGCGACCGGGAGATTGTGATCAAGTATGTCGTAGTTGAAAGTGGACGGATAGAGCAATGTTGCTTGAGATCAATACAATAGGGGCATGCCGTAAGTACAGGATACTATAAAAATGGATAGCGTTCAGTAGGCTTCATGGGAGTATGTACGATACAATGTCACCTTCAGGTCCGCTCGGTCGGGGGAAATCAAGAAGACCCTACTTGCCGGCGTCCATCTACATGTTATCTGTGCATAGGAGTAGAATCAGCTCGTGATACAACACAAGTGCCAATGTCTACGGCAGGTCCTGGCCATCAGAGCCGACACGCATCGATGACCCTGAGCCGTACAGCAAGAGTATTCTGGGCTTCTGTGAATACGCTGCTGAAACAAGCAGAGCCAGACCTATCTAAGAAGCCGAGGTTTCATGTGTTTCGGGATACCTGGGCCAGTAGAGTAGTGGTATAGGGGGATCGGGGAATTAACGGTTCGGGCTGGAGGAACTCCTTGACGCTCTCACCGAGTAAAGGCGGCGTGCATCCGGTTCGGCGGGACGGTCGATATAATTCGGATGATCTTCCGCCGGGAGATCAAAGAGAGGATTTCGATTCCTGTGCACGCAATGCAGGTACAGGAGGTAATTCCCTACGACAGAAAACCCTGGCGTTGGCATGGAGTGGACTCGTGGCCTGTTGGATTGGTTCAGGAAAGTCTGACCGACCTGGAGTATAGAGTCAGGTGTGGGTTCGAATGTGCCACCATTCGCACACAGCTGCGCGGGACGTTGAATGAAATGCGTCTCTCGGCGGATCATACATTCGAGGGTATGGGAAGATGTGCGACTCGGCAGCGTCTAGCAATTTGAAGCGATAAGAGCAACTGAACATGAAAGTTGGATTTAGTATAACCTCAAGCGTACCATTCTCTAAGCTCTAAGTTTCGGTCATGGAGCCGTCGGGATTTAGTCGAGTCTTTTTCTGAAAAGAGTGAGACACGTTCGTCAAGGTGGTGCCAGCTCGAAGTGGCTCAGCCAATATCCATTATTTGGTTTTGTTTACTTTGTGGCGTGGCGGGGTCTCACGAATCATGAACCAGCTCTTACATTTACCACATTTAACCCTGAAATGTTCAGCACAACGCATTCTGAAACCTCTGAATTATAGCTATTCATTATTCCTGTCTTAAATTTACCAGGATAAGCACTCAAGAACTTCTCAACTAGCTAAGTACCAGGTTGAGTTGTCCAGCCTTAGTAGTTTGCGCTAATCCGTCCTCCCTCTGTCAAGGGCACAGCATTTTCTCGGATCGTTTCCCGACTGCTCTGGTATGTAGCACACGCCTACCCGAGTCCTAGACCATCGCGCTGACAGTCTGCTCCGTGTCGCCGTACTGCCCAAGGTTGATCATCCTCCTTTATCGCATGAAATGGGTCCCCCATGAACTATTTCGGTGGACAGGCGGTACGCGCTAATGATCACCGTTCCAAAGAAGAGAACCAGTTCTGGAGGAGCGTTTCGTTTTTTCGAGGCAAAAGAAATCCACACAATCCTCCGAGATTTCCTATGAAGTGTTTGGATATCACACGTCTTCAACATTAACAGATCATTGTTGTACCCGTCGTCCTTCTTCATGGAAAGGTTATGGGTGAAGTGAGTTCGATTCGACCATGGCCGCCAGAGGGACCGCCTGAGCAGTGCAGTTGAGCTTCGGCATGCTACACTGCGAGTGGCGTCTACCCCTCCTCTACACGAAGTTATTCCCCCGAACCGGATCTTTGACGATGATACCCAATCCGTGTACATTAGGGCATCTCATGGGAACGACGGCCTCTTGTCTACAAAAGTTCACGCGTCAGCAATCGCTGTAGACGCAGGGGATGTCCTTCTTGTGCTTCTATCCAACGTGCGCCCAAAGATGCTTTGTAAACTCAACTTATGCTAACCAGACACTAGACCGGTTTCTTGCCGGTACCCTTTTGATCCCCGCGCTAGCTTCTCTGTCTAGGAACGCCAGGCTGAAAATAAGTTATTGGGCTCCTATCTCATCCTACACTTAGGTCTGTTTTAGTGTCCAGAGCAACCGCGACCGTGTATTTTACGGCATTCCATCGTATACGAGACACATTGTGGGTATCCTCGGGACTTCGGTACGATCCACCGCCTCGGCCAGGAATTAGCATCGACCTAGGAATGCAGCTTGAAGCTTGAAGATTCTATTTCATCTCAATATCATCTCTCGGCCCGCACAGAGCTCTCAAGATAGCTCACTACAATGGGGCCATATTGCAGGTTAACAAATCGTGCGTCCACTCGGGCCATTGCACATGGGCATTAGTGAGTCTCCTCCGCCTGTGAGCTTAACTCCTGTGCCGAAGAGTCCATCTGAGGTTGTTTCATGTAATTTTATGACGTCTATAATTCCCTCAATGATTATCTAGGCAGGACATCGAGCTTTAGTTCGCTTCTAGGAACACATGGATCCTCACGAAGTTCATTTACATTCATCTTTGCGCACCAAATTATCCTCTGGTTTCTTCGCGGGCGTACCGCCTTCTCAGAAAGTGATCTTGAAGTACGCCAAGTGGAGCTGTCCCTCTGGTGGAGATCCCGCGTGAAGGTGCAATAGTACCTTCGGTTTTGATTACCTATGGACGGCGCCCACAAACCGGTTACTTCCCCGGCCTTCCGCGACATAGGCATGGTTTAGCGTTCCGAAGATCCTATCATCTCGTATGTTCGAGCCTAGAGGGAGAGGGTGGTGATCAATGGTGTATGCAATTATTTACCTCTCCCCGCTGTTGCGCGCATCACTGCCATACTGATATCTATGCTTTCGGCAGGCAAGTAAGGTTACATTCTCATGGATAGAGTCCCTTATGTCCAGGAACGACCTGGGACCGACACACCCACCCCCGCATCCCGAAATATGTATGAAGATGGGACAGAAGAAAGCGGGGAGGCCTCGAGAACGTGTCCCACGTCCGCCATTCTTAATCCTACAATGTTGATATGCGTACATGTAAGTTCGGGCCTGAGAGAAGCATATTCAGACATGCCGGCGGTATCCTCAGACGGTCAGAGTTTTCTCCCAAGTCACCGACGGGAAACCGCACAATCTCCACAGGACATGAATTGACCGGTCAGGCTGATTCCTGGGATGCCGATGGAGGTCGGGGTGATTCATCATCGTTTACCCCAATCCGTAGTCCTCTTCCCGAAGTGCTTGTCTTTCATTCATCATAACCTCAAGCCGGATCCGTACTTGCGATGCAAATCCCGGAGGAGTCGTTCCTTCCTTCCGGCGAATTGGACTCAAATCGTACTGGTCGTTTCCAGGTGCAAAGCGTCGTCGTCGTCGTCGGAGAAGATAGATCATGTGTAGCATCTCGTACCTGAACGTACAACAGTCATATTTGACAGATGAATACAATTATGATAAGTGTGTAAGGTTAGATACATTGACCCTCAAAACTCTCGGTCATGAGAATCATGCTAAGGCGATAACGTACACGTTATTGCGCCTTCATCTTCCGGGATTGCCGGCGCAGGTACTTTCTAACCTTAGGGATGCCGAACTACACAGGTTCAAAAAATATTACGGCCATCAATCAGAAAACACTTATCGCAATTCCAGGTTTAAGAATATAAACGTACCCTGACAGCGGGATAAAGCACTAGAAGCGCCGCGCCCAAGGACCATGCCCATTTCACGCGGCGAGGCAGGGGTTCAGGGAACTGGCCCTTACTCCATTTTGTGATAACAAGTAGTTCCGTAACGATAGTTGCCAGTAGTAGCCACACGTGTTGACCCATACGCACAGCCCGCCTAATTATAACAGGGTAGAATAGTGCATATGTTAGCATCCCGCGTAACAAGACGTGGTGATGTACGTGTACCTTGGGTCTCCGACGTACTGATACAGCTCTCTTACAGCCGGAAGGGCACACAGGAAGACGCCAGCGAGGCGCGCAATCACGAACGGGTGGTCGGGTTCCATCCACAGCAAAGTCTGTACGTAAATGAGGTGGCGTCTCCAATCAATGCATGCCTATTAAATGATAGGGGCTGGGGCAAACCTTCAGATAGAATGGGTTGAGCTCGGCAGCAAGGAACACCGCGAGTAATAAGACGACTGTGGCATAGTGCGTGAAGTCTGCTGTACCTTCCCATTTGAAAGTCGTCCAGTCCGCGGGAGAGAATTGACTGAAGACTCGGCGAGTTTTCCCCCGGATGCCCCGCGTCTGTTTGAAACCTCGCCACGTGTATTGCTAGAATGATGATGAAGGTATTCCAATGAGTAGTGTCTTACACCGAGCCCATTATGAAATCCGTTCTCTCACCTTGACTTCAAACAACTGACAAGTCTTCATGCCTGGTGTGAAGATATTAGTGACCGGCGAGCGCTGGAGCAGTTTGTTGATGATGGTGCCTCACCAATATAGGTTCCGAGCCAATTGCATACCAGGACATCAAGGATCCACTATGGTTAGGCATTTAAAACGTTAGCGGCGACATTTTGGACAGCAAAATCGACGTACGTGATCCCACCAACACTATGATGATTGTCATGAGTCTGATACCCCTGATTGCGGCAAAGATGAACGACACACCTCTGCAAAATTTGCCAATTGATGCTGCAATGAGTACTCTGCAAATTCAAAGGCGACGCTCAATATCTATACATTGCATCTTCAGTAACTAGAAGATGGAGTTCAGATACTGCTCACCCAGCAAAACCAATAATCCCGCAGAATCATGGCCTTGCCAAACCAGCCCAGGGCATGTGCCAGACAGAATATGTCAATAGCATCCTTGAAATAAACAAATTAACGTCCATAGTTGCGTTACACGACGGTGATAACATACCCAAACGTTCCGTAAATTGAACTCGCAGTTTTCTGCGTAACTCTTCTCCGGTAAGGGTCTCCCCAAGCTTGGGTCGATGTACTTCATCATACCTCGAGCGGAATCGAGATCTTGGAACAACAAGAAAGCCAGAGCTAGTTCGTAGAGCAAGTTGATTCCAAGCACAAGTCTCCAAAATGCTGTGATAGTTGTGAGTGATGTCTTATCGAATTAAGATGAGGCGTACCTGGATGCGGTCGGATGAAGGGTCCATCCCGGAATTGGATGACTCCAAAGAGCAGGAAACCAGCAATGGCTGCATATGCACCACTGATATGGCATAATTGTTAGATGTCTGTTATGATAATATTGACGAAGTGAGCACGCACACTCGTCTTTTATCCCTTCCCTCTTCAAGCACGTCTTGTGTAGTCGCCACATAAGCGAGTATCGTCAAAGCGACTCCTAGGACTGAGAGGGTAACCGGTTTATAAAAGAATCTGGCAGCGTTTCTTATTAAATGATGAATGGAAGCTATCCCCGAAGAACGCACTCAATGCTGGTATCATGTTTTTCTTGGAACGGTGTTATGCGGGTATATGATTCTGTTCGATCTGCCTAAGCGTACGCTCTGAATCTCTTGAAATATGATCATAGAACGGCGAACGTACATCGTACCCTGACCATCGTCTTTCAGTGCTCAATTTTCATCAGAGCCGAAGTCTCCGAATCAAAACTCACAGCGAACTGGGGTACCATCAAGTCCAGGTCTTGGTTCTGGTCCCTCTACTGTTGGTGATAGCAGTACATCTGAATCTTCTGCAGGGGAGAGATGGTGTTCGCTAGGCGAAAGCTCCGCTTCATCTGGGCTGGACATCATGGTCGTGGTTGGAAAACAGAAATCACCGCTCTCGGACTTTGGGCCGCACACATGACGCGCATGCACTAATCTTATCAGATATCCTGCATCTCTCAAATAAAGTAATACTTAAGATTAAGTATTCGTAGTCCATACGTTCGTCTTAAATATTGAATATTGAATTGCTAGAGCAACCAGACAAAAGTACCTAGAAGCAGAAGCCAGAAGCCCCAGTTTCGGCGAAGCTAGTACCGTAATTGTCGGAGGCGCTTGTCGAGGGAACATAGACTCACATTTGTCTATACTTGTACGAGAGCTATTGCTATGCACATAAGATCTAGGGTAATGCCGTATCTCCATTCTACCTTCATTGCGAGGCTACGTAGTACCTGCGCAGCTACGTGACGTATTTTGGCACGGTTCGCTGAACGGTCCGATGATCTACTTGGAATGTGCACCCGTGAGGGTCCCATAGTACTACGTCAAGCTTTCAAGTGCTGCGTAAACATCGGGACCCTGCTATCAGACAGGCTCAGTTCGATGAATGAGAGGAAAGGAGAATGTGTCGTACGCGGAGCCCGGTAATTTGCTCCGGTGGCGCATTGCGAAGGGACGTGATCGTACACTGTGTACTCGGGGCAGTATACATTGTCGTCAATAAGCCTTGGAGTCATACACCTCGAGGCGACAGCTCCGGTGGTTGCAAGGATCTCTGACCTCCCTGCACCCCTTCCCTTGATGGTCGTCGTGGTACGCCAGTCCGGTATTCGGGTGAACGAGCCGGACATGAACAGATACCTGCATCAAAAGCACTTTTGTCATGCCATTTAATGCAATTAGGAGGAAGGCTGTCAGACGACAGCTGGCAGGATCACATCCAGGGTTAGATTCGTCTGTACGGCAGCTCATTCCTGCGACATTCGTACGTCGGATGCTGTTGGACTGTATCAGATGTTGTGCAAATCGTGCTAAGGAACGCTATCGTGAGCTCACATGAGCCCTCTCCATAGCAAGACGGATATCACTGGCAGTGCTGAGTGTGGCATTGTTAAATGATGTCCATCAGACATAGAGCAATCCGTCGACAGTTCAGTATGCCCGAGCCAATTGTAGTGTAATGGAAATCCTCACGATAAGAATGAAAGGGAATTTCCGGGCGACGTGTGTAGCATAGCAGGAGGCTGTAGATCGCATGTGGTCGGGGCAACAAAGCAGCAAAGCCGATTGCATATGCAGGTGAGACATTAACCTGTGACTCGAACCAAGAAGTTCAAATGAGTCGAAGACTCGAACTTGAAGGCAGCTCACTGAAAGGCGCCGATTGAGCTCGGTTACAGTAGAAACCGATGCCGTCCGAGAAAACCCGATGAATACAACGGAGGGAGGCGGAGGGCCCAACACACTAAGGAAAGGAGTTACATGGAATAGTACACACCAGCACAGGTAATACATGGTGGCGATATCATAACCTTTGGTTGCCATTGAGTAACCGGGAGGGAGTCAGTAGGAAGTTCTGAACACCATTCGGCATCTGAATGGCACAGGTCAGTAGTCCGCAAGTGTTCTCTTCTCCACACGAACAACTTGCGATGGCTCCCGTTTGACATGGTTGTGTTCAGGTAGCGACTGTCTATTTACCTTTTTACGGGCTAAGCGTGACTGTACCAGGATGTATGGCTTGGATTTTTTTCAGTTTGCAAGGCGGAAATTTCTTCCTGTGTATAGTATCAGAGAAACAAGCCTCCGAGTCAGCCGCCATCGAACATATATAGGGTCAGTTACAAACGGACCTCAAGTAAAGAAATCCCATTCGAATTTTCATCCTCTGAGCTCTCCGCCTTGATATCCGCATCGGTCATACCCTCGCATTGGACTGTCACACTAGTGCATCAAATAGGAGGCTGGCGTTTGTTGACTTGACTTGCGATTCGGGTTGAGAAGATATGTTCAAAGCCGGAGTAGCACTTCTGGGGGCAATTGCTGCAGAAGACTCGCGAGATCCGGGCCCGTAAGCGGTAAGGGGATTATCCCTGGAGCTTGAAGCGTTGCTAAAGATTGCTATGTATATCGATGGTCGTCATCCTTTAGGTCCATACCAAATTCTCATGATTGCATCATGATGACTATCTCTACCGTCAATGTACTTCGCCTTGGTATAATGGGTGGCCTTCGTACCGCTCTTGGGTACACTTCCTGGAGGTCTATTATCGATAACAGTCTTTTGTTGTTCTGCAATAGTGAGAAAAAGGTTGGACGTACCGTACACAATGAGTTCCTGCTTTTGTACATCGCCCGAGCGTCGGCTTCGTTATGCCACGGCGTGCCGATGCGATGACTTTCAAGATTTTCACCCGATAAATGCAGATTTCAATGAGGCCCAATTCTTTCAATGGGCCTCCACATTCGGGACACGAGTGTAGGTCTGTATGTTTTCAAATCAAATCGGTGAGGGGTTATTACCTTCATCCACTGCCAAGTGCAGCTAAGTGACCTACCAGAGTCTACTAGTCACAGTATTATGTACTGTGCTGAATAAAAATGGTTTGTATCGTGATTGAGAAACCCATATACTCTCTGTGTTGGAAAGCTCGCCCTTGAGGGGTATTGTCGTACTTTCGGCAAAATATATACCATCCACATAGATGTGAAATGCCAGATCATCATTGCATAAATTCTTGAAATCAATTGCAATCCTCTGTAGGTGTTATTTATTAGTTTTATTCACTTCTTTGTTGGCAACGTCAAAACGTGCAATGCCGCTACGTACCAGTCTCACGGGCGATGTGGCAAGAAATTGTATTCTTATGCTCAGTTTTGGTGTTGTATTCCTCATAATATTCCTCCGAATCAGGCTTGTAATTGCATGCATTAGCACCGAATATCTTGGGCATGCCGAGTAGATGAAGGAGTGTTACTAAATTTTCTAACGTGGTTGCGGTTGCGGCGTCACAGCGTGGGATATCTGTGACAGGTCGTGACAGCCGCAACTAGGACCCCCGAAAACTCACATAGAGCTTCGATCCCTGGAGGGCCATTTTTCGGGGTCGGCCTACGGCCGAATTTCGGGGTCTTTCATACAACCTCGACCGATTCAGTCCAAATTTCGGGGTTTCAGGGATCGAACCTCCAAGGAAAACACCATTTTTTGGGTCTGGTTTCCTTTTTTTCGCTCAAAACCCTTCAAAACCATGCATTTTTTTTGTTGCTCTATGTATATACCATCGGCAAAAAAACATTTGCTTACATACACTTGCGAGACCCTACAAGGGCCATATGTAATAGAATACCTTAAGTAATATTTGAGGTCTTACGTGGTGAGATTTCACACATCCGGTCCTTGTAACGCCCATCATATTCGGGGCGCCGGTTGCAAGTGCCAAAATTCCGCTGTGCTATGCAATCGCTTGCAAACCTCAGCGGAACTTGTAAGAATCTGCAGAATTGCAGCCCATGTAAACCATTCCAAACCTCAGAGTGTTATATATGCAACATCTAGTGCTTGTATAGTTTACAATAATTTTTATTCACACAATTAGATATACGGCATACACTGGATATCTGTGGGGATTTTTAGCTAGAATAAAACTTGAAAATAAGTTGAAAAGAGTATAAACTTTATTCATGATTTTCAATATAAAATTTTGGTAAAAATTCACAAAACTTTCTAGTTTTATCTGATGATATTTTGTGACAAATCTAAGATATTTTTGACTCAAAATATGCTTTAAATTTTGTCTTAGCTTTTCTACCCTAAAATCTTATTACAACTTTAGCAAAATCTATCAAATTAATGTTTTGATCAGATTTCCTTCAGTTTTTACAAACATCTTGCACAAGAAAAGTCTAGACAAAATTTAAAGCATATTTTG
>MLYV02001047.1:0-22056 GCA_001913855.2 Hermanssonia centrifuga
GTATAGTTGACAATATTAGATACTGTGTTATTAGATACTGTGTTATAGTGACTGCTATAAACTTGGGTACAGATGACTATCTATTTTGGATACTGTGCTACATTGTCAGCTATTAGCAGATATGACAGTGGTATAGCTTAGAGCTAAAGCTGGTCTCTGCCATGTCTTTGCCGAAAGCAGATACTATAGTAGTGTATCTTAGTGTTGAAGCCGGCCTCTGTCTTGTGTCTGCTGTTAGCAGATACTGTGGTGGTGCAGCTCAGCTCTGCCCTGTGTCTGCTATTGGCAGACACTGTGGTGGTGCGGCTCAGCGCTAAAGGCTGTGTCTGCCCTGTGTCTGCTGTTGGCAGACACTGTGGTGGTGTAGCTCAGCGCTAAAGCCTTAGGGTGAGCTTCTCAGCGGCTGCTAGGGTGAGCTTTACCCTCAGAGGCCTCATAACCCACTCTCATACGCTCAGCGCACCTTCTCGCGGTATTTGGGACTGAATTTCTACCGACAGACTTTCATTTTTCATATACCCTTGATGCTTTCCGGGCTTTCTATGTAAATCACTTCGCAGATCACCACGCAAATGAACTTATAATGGTTTAAAACCTTGTCTCATGCAGCCGTCCATTTTGAGCGCCCTGAGTTTTATTGACCGTGACCTGGAAAATGCTCTATGTGTTCTTGAAAAGTACATGTAATACTGGAAAAACTATGTAACACTGGAAAACTATGTAATACTGGAAATCTCATAACTCCTGGAGAATCCGGCGTGTTCTGACAAATCGGGAGATCTTCGCCAGGTGCATCAGCGCTGTCAGGCGCGTCAGGCGCGTCAGGTAGGCCGTTAAAACGCTGATGCTAGTCGTCTTAAACTCGATTTTAGCGTTTAAAGTGAGTTTAAGACACTTTTTTAAGTACTAAATGTTCTGCTGATGTAGCGGATCTACTTCCCGTAGTGTCTAGCAATCTGTCAAGTTCTTGCTGGGGAGTTTCGGGGTCGCGGTCAGCTGAGTTTCACAATATGCAGCAATCGCTATCCGTGTTGTACTCAGTGGAGATAAGCACCGCTGGCAACATCGTGTGTCAACGACTTGAGTAAGATGATATCCAGAGTGAGTCTGCCTTGCGATACCGAGCTTATAACTTTGATAACAAACAGATAGACCGTAGTGTGCAAATTGTCATGCACGACAGAGGACTGTGTCCCGGCCGACGTACCGACCAAGACGCAGGGCATGCATTGCTTCCGGAACTGTTCGCCTCCGGACAGCGATGTCAATGTCCAGCAACCATCCGAATGCGGATGATCCTCTCCAAACTGAGACGCTTCGCAGACCCTCGTCCGAACAAGGCACTTCCCTGACCCTCTCTAGTTGTGATGCATTTCAGCGTTGCCTTTGACGCTAAGTGTCGTTTGGACCCCTTCCACCATGTCCGTTTCTCCGACAATGCATATTAGCTACACGCTTCTTCCTTCTGATCCCTCGCGAAACGACGAGCCCAACATGTCTTATGCAGAAGAGCACAAGACCTCCGTAGAGTTGAAAACAGCACTCATCAACAGAGCCCTCGAGGAGACAGGGATGGGCCGTTATCAGTGGTGCATGTAAGTCTTGATGTTATTCCCGCGGCTGGTCTGACGGAAAATACCAAGTTTCTTCCTTTGCGGCTTTGGATATGCCTTGGATCTGATGTGGGCGCAGGCATTCAGTCTCGTCACACCGAGAATACAGCAAGAGCTAGGAGTAGCCGGTACGTCATATTACTTTCCAACGAAAAAGTTGCCTGTTCATTCTGCGCCTTCCCAGATAAGGACTATGGAGACATCTTTTCTGGTGTGTATATCATGCCGTTATACAACCCGCCTTGTCCCTGACCGCTGCGTTTGATAGTCTTTTCAGCTGGTCTCACCGTTGGCGCGTTTACCTGGGGTCTATTGGTGGATATCATTGGGCGACGCTGGGCATTCAATCTGACAGTCGGAATTGTCGCAGCATTTGGTGAGTCTCACTATGAGATCTGTTGCGGGAGAGTATACGGTCGCAATCAAATGTTCTTGGTTTCCCCTCTTACACCGACTCACTGACGGCTTTTTTCAGGTATGATCCTTGGTGCGCTTGACTCATGGGCAGCAATCTGCGCTATCACGTTTTTCGTCGGTTTCGGGTTAGGTGGGAACATTCCAATCGATGCCACCATTGTGTTAGAGTTTCTTCCTAATGCAAGTTTCTTCCTATCCTCGCTTCCACTCCGATTTACGTTTCTCCCATCTTAGGACCGCAGATATCTTTTAGCTGTATTGTCAGTTTTCCAGCCAATCGGTGTGTCTCCTTTTATGCGAATACCTCCCGATATTTCTGATATATCTCCTATTAGGCGTTATCATTACGTCTCTTATATCCTGGGCTCTCATCCCAAAATTTGCATGTACTCCAAACCTTCCTGCATGCACTGCCGTCTCCGACCCATCCTCTATCACATGTTGCACGAAGTCTTCCAATTACGGTTGGCGTTATGCACTGTTTGTCATTGGCGCACTCTCCGTTTTCGCTTTTATTGCCCGTTTCGTGTTATTCTCCTTCCATGAATCACCCAAGTTCTTGGTATCCAAGGGACGTGATGCAGAGGCGGTGGAAGTTGTGAAGGCCGTGGCGAAATTCAACAGACGGTCTTGTGTGCTCACGCTTCAAGATATGGAGGACTGCGAAAGAACGAGTGCCAGTGACAGTGACGAGAGTCTGCGCGGAGGCGGAGGAGAGGTTGCAGAGAAGAAGGCCAAGAAGATCCGGGTTGGGCATTTGACTACATTGTTTTCGACATGGTCAATGACCCGGTTGACTATCCTGACATGGATTTGTTACGCTGCCGACTACTGGTAAGTTCTTATGGTCTTGCGCACCAGACCATGTGTATATGCCCACATAGCCTATGCGTCTCAATGTGTACAATGCTAACTTTTGCGTTCGATTGCCACAGGGGTTTCGTTATCGCAGGCAATTTCTTGCCCAAGTTCCTCGCCGATCGCGGGGCTGCCGCAAACGAGAGCACTTACGATACATATCGCAACTAGTACGTTTCTGTTTGACTAAATCGCTCGACTTGCGGATCATCTGTGTTAACCGATGCTCTTACCAGCATCATCATTGCTGTTGTGGGGGTACCTGGAGTCATCCTCGGTGCAGCACTGATAGAAATACCGCGATTTGGACGGAAGTGGGCCATGGTTTTTTCTTCAGCTTTAATGGGAGCGAGTCTGTTCCTCTACGCTACCATCACGACTCCCGCCGCTAGTGTCGGATTCAATGCTATGGAGTATTTCTGTATGTCTTACCGATCGCGTTTTGCATTTTTCAGTCTTCCATCCGCTAATGCTCTGTTCTCATTGTACCAGTTCAATCAACTTTCAATGCCGTTCTCTATGGCTGGACACCTGAGGCGTTCCCCGCCGCTGTCCGTGGCTCAGCCTGCGGTCTCGCGTCTTTCTGGGGTCGACTTTCTTCTATCATCGCACCCCTTATCGCAGCACGTATCGAGGGAAGTACCGGCGTGCTGTACCTCGCGGGTGGAGGCGTATTCCTGTGCACGTTGACTGCATTGTTCTTACCGGATACCAGAGATAGAGAGATATTGTAAAAAGTCATGAATATTCTCACGTAGATACCCTTGGCTGGTACCATTTCCTTTCTCGTTGGTTTATTAGATCAGGACATCAAGAAGTTGATCAGCCATGTACTATTCGGGACTTTGGTATGATTTTCGCAATGAAACTCACGAGTGGATTTTGTAAAGATTCCCGTCTCACTACGGATGACTTCTAGCTAGTCAAACGGATGGGGAAGTCAACTAGGAAACCAGGTAAATGAAACGAGCATCACTCAACGAGGTTGCGTGAAAACATACTTCCGCAATAAAAGATTACATCCGAATCGCCATTTTGAACGTGACTTTTTAAAAGTATTAGAGTACAAGATCCATGAACACACCCTCCCTATCGCATACATCTGATCGTCATGCCACGGTATAAACCTCTGCTGAGGCACTAACTAAACGGATTGTCACCGGGGATGCCTTTCTCATTCTCAAAGACCTTGCATCCTGCGTAAGCGACAATGTGTTGTACGAGTTTCTCCTCCCGCGTGGTCGTGTACGCTCACGTTCGCGGTTAAACCGATTTGGGCTGCCTGGACTCCCATGTACATAGTAGACTGGATGCGGTACATTGACGGTATCTGGTTTAACGGTCCCCTGTGCATCAGTGGTGACAGTAGTATCGGTGGCGATTCTGGGTAAAGACTGTACGTGAGGTGGTAGCTCGCCAGACTCAGAGTTGGATTGCATCAGATCAGAGTCTGCATCTGCGGAGAGAGAGGCAGCTGAAATGGCTGATACGAGGTACGAGATGAACGGTCCATGTGACGAGACTGTTGCAGGAGGAGCAGCATGGGTTGGTGGTGTCATAGCTGGATATAATGAGGCGTCTCCGGTGGTGAGCGAAGCCTGCTGGGATGAGGCATGGTTGTTATGCGACGGCGACATTTGAGAAGATTGTCGCTCTGACTGGGCTTCTAGCTTGCTAGGTATCAATCTTGTATGCGGCAATACCATAGTGGAGCGCCTGGACATAGCCGGGGGTGATCCGATGGTGGTGTATCGTGGCCCTACTGTCTCCAGAAGAGCGATATTAGAGATATGCGAGAGGACAGAGGGTACCTGCCCATTAGTCCGCTCTGGGCCTCGTATGGTACCAAGGGTTGTGCTAGTTCTAGACATCGCTACTGGTGACATTCTGCTCGCTTCGGGGGGTGGTCGCACAAGGGCAGATGTTGGACGAGGGGGAGGAGGTAGCATGGTACATTTACGGTTCTCGCGGGTCATAAGAGGTGCCATGATGGGCGCGGGTGCAGAGACAGTATTGAGGTTCTTCTGCGTCATGAAGAGGTTTAATTTTAGGTAAGAAAATTTGGCGAATAGGGAGAGACACGCACCCAATCCTCCAGGATAAGCCGAGCACGCGGGTCTGTCCACGTCAGACCATCGAGGTCGGTATATTGTACCTCGACGGTGGAGAATGTGCCATTTAGGGTCTTGAGCTGGCTCTGCAACGTTGTCGACGCGTGGGCAAACCAAGCGCGTAGTACAGTCCGAGTTCCACGCACCTTGGTGAGCTTCATGTCTGCCAGATCCTCCGTTGCCTGCTGATGTTCCATCTCCTGAATCCGCGCCCTACGCCTTTGGAAGTTGACGCTTTCCTCCAGCCCGGCAGGAAGTCGGGTTGGCATGGGTGTTGTAGGTGTTGCAGGTTCAGGCATCCTACTGACTCCAGAAGGGAGAGGCGTAGGAGGGGCATGGAGGACGCTTGGAGCCATCACGGATGTGAATGATTATATCGCTGAACCGGCAGGGGGTGATAGGATATTAAAAAAGGTGAAGCACTGAAAGCGAGAGGATGCTTCGGTCAACGAAGACTTGGAGGGAAAAGGTGCGAAGGATGTAGCCAGCGATGGCAGGCTATGTAGCTTTGACGGCGGCTCGCCCAACTGTACTGTGAAATCTCGTCAGCCGTATGATCAGTGGCTGGCACAAACAGTCAGCCTACCGGACAATTCCACATCGTGATAGGAATTCACTCGGTAATTCACTACCGAGCACAACGCGAGGGACGACGAGCTCGTGGCCATGGTCGTCATAGCAGACAACGAGGAAGAGCGTGACATGTGACGAGTGCTGTCACATGGCGGTGACACTTGTGACGGGCGCGGCTCAAAAGTAACAGACGCGTTGGACTCTGCCTCTTTCTCTCGGACTCACCACTCCTTCCTTACCACCTTCTTCTCAAACCAAGATGCTCGAGGCAAGACTCAACGAAGCTGCCATCCTTAAGCGGCTCCTTGAAGGTGAGCAGCTCACAATTTCCTACGGTATACCCTCCACTTGCTGACTTTCGTGCATAGCGATCAAGGAGCTCGTAGCAGACGCGAACTTTGAGTGCAACGAGGAAGGCATCGTACGTATCCATGAACGCATCAGCTTATGTCTCGATATTAACGCGTACGATGACGTGCAGAACCTTCAGGCGATGGATAACTCGCATGTCGCACTCGTCTCTGTCAAGCTCGATGCTACAGGTTTCAAACGCTATCGCTGTGACCGACCCATGCCACTAGGCGTAAACTTGAACTCTCTCACGAAGGTGCTCAAGTGCGCGAAAGACGACGACGTTGTCATTATTAAGGCTGCAGACGACGCCGACATTCTTAGCCTAACATACGAGGCGAGAAGTGTGTATTCTTCCTCCCTTTTTATGACTCAACACTTAATCTAATGTCATGTAGATTCGGATCGGATTGCAGAATACGACATGAAGCTCATGGACATCGACGCTGATACCCTCGGTATACCCGACACCGACTACGACGCACGCGTCACTATGCCTTCTTCTGAATTCAGCCGAATCGTACGAGACCTTTCTCAACTCGGAGAATCCGTTCGTATCGAGGTCTCGAAAGAGGGTGTTCGCTTCGTGAGCGAGGGTGAAGCTGCCAACGGTAACATCCTGCTGAAGCAGTCTGAAATCACCACAAAAGCTGGCTCTTCTTCCACAAAGAAGGAAGAGGATGCAGACGAAGAGGAGGAAAATGAGGAGGATGGAGAAGATGAGGGCGGGGATGGCAAAAAGAAGGCTAAGAAAGCCAAGAAGGAGAAGGTAAAGAAAGAAACTGGTGAGGACGTATCGATGAATGGAGAAGAGGAGGACGATGAGGAAGAGTTCAAGGCGGATGGTGAAGACGGCGAGGAAGAGCAAGAAGAAGATTCTTCGAGCAAGAAGCGCAAGAAAGCTCCAGCCAAGGTTGGTCTTCTCCTTTGTACGCGCTCGTGGGCGTTGATTCCATACAAGCTGCTAACAAACTTGATAGGCGACTGGCAAGGCTACCAAGAAGGCCAAGAAGAGCAAGGATGGTGACGACGACGGGGACTTGCCTGATGGCGTGCGGATTGAATTGAACCAGCACGTAAACCTTACCTTCAGCTTGAAGTATCTCGTCAACTTCTCCAAGAGCTCGTCGCTCTCAAACGTCGTTCAACTCATGATGAGCAATGACGTGCCACTACTCGTATGTCACCGTTCACCCTTCCTGGCCTTGTATTCATGTTGACTTCCTTGGCGCAGGTATCATACGAGTTCGGCCAGGGACATATCCGATACTACCTCGCCCCAAAAATCGGCGACGATTAAGTCTTCGCTCGATAGTTCTATTTTCTGTCAAACATCTATCGTCCTAGCCCTGGTTTTGTATTGTATGTCGTATCTAGTCCATCTTTGTGTTGTCCATCTGCTCCATCCGCGATATTATTCTTTGTATTTTGTCTGAAGAGATATGTAATGAACCTGGTCTGTTCATTTTTGCAGCTCAGCGGAAGTACACTCTTTTGCGATGGTGATTGCCAGCCCAAGTGTCAAACGTTAAACCTTGAGACAGTAAGTTTATAAACACTTGCGAATTTTGACTTAGGAAATGAGATTTTGTCACCCATATGTTATGCTACATCCCTACGTACTATGAGAAGGGTTGAAGAACAACACCCAGCCGATCGTTTCCTCAAATGTCTACGACTTGTCTCTCCATCCACGCCCACAGCTTCTCGCCCACGACAGGATCCAACGCATCCACTCTTGCTTTCCCAACACGTGCAAATGGGATAAGATACTGCATAACACAACGTGAATCAGCACTTGATCATGTCCCTAAATCTGATCTTCAAAGGAGACCCACCTTGCCATTCATATCTGCCGCTTCTGGCGCAGTACCGTCGAATATCTGGGTGATCGCACCTTGTTCAGTGGGATAGAGCAGTAGTTTCTATTCATTTAATTGAAGATAAATAAGTTCCCATACCAGAGTGACGCGCAACACAATTAGAAAACTTACGAGCATGATCTTCTGTACGATGCTAGCGTTACGCATCAAGTCAGACTTGATATTGCCTGGATTTGGAGCGTGGCAAGGTCAAGTGCTACTAAAACATTCAGATGATGAGAAACGTACCTGGATTCACAGATATCGAGATAATCCCTTGGTCGCTATATCGTTTCGCAAGTTCAGAGGCAAAGACGACGTTGCCCTACCCGACTCGAACATCAACACCTATCTGATAAATCGACCAGCCTTGAGAACTCACATATTTGCTCATCATGTATAGATTCTGCGGCCCCATCTTCTCTCTCACCTTCTTCACTTTCTCCTCGTACGCGGCCTCCTCCCCCTCGCCACCAGAGGACGATCGATCGAGAAGGGCTTCAAAGTTCATAGGGGTGAAGAGATGACCGAGGGAGGAAGTTGTTATGACACGCACTTTCCTAGTAGGATTGGAATCGGAAGAGGCGGTAGAAAGAAGAAGAGGGAGGAGTAGCTGGGTGAGGAAGAAGTGTCCTGAAAAGAACACCAATGTCAGCGAAGCTGAACGAGGAGAAAAGGCTAAAAGACAGTTTACCAGAAAGTGGACAAGAGCAGAGAAAAAGAACGAGATGATACATCTGTGAGTCGGGTACAAACCTAACACGTCAACGCCGAATTGGAGGTCATAACCATCTGCGGTAAGATCTTCAATAGGCGGAATCATCACTCCTCTGCAATTCAGAATGAGTCGATATACGAGTAGGGCTACACACATCAGAGACAAACCCACCCATTATTGAATAATATGTCCAATCTAGGTTCTTTCCCGGGGTTAATCTGTCGTGTCAGGATGTACATGGAAGGGTTTATGGGAAGAAAATCAAGCCGCCAGATCGCTGAGAAATGAATAAGTCCATGTTCATCTATGAAGGGTTAGAATGTATCAGGCAACAGCAGACGCATCTAAAAGCTCATGAACTATCGACCGTCAAGATAGTTGTAGACCAATTTCTCAACACCAGGCAATCCCGATCTAATGATCGACACACATAATTAGAAAACGCACCTGCAAAACTCTGACACCGCCGTCTTAATACTGGCTAAATTGGCTAGATCCAGTTCAACGAACCCGGCTTCTTTGTCTGCTTCAGATTTGAGCTCCTCTATGCAGGTACGTGCTTTAGAAGGCGAGCGGGCAAATATGTAGACGGTTGCGTTGTGTTTTAGAAGAGCCTGTAAGATAATGAATGTCAGAGATGCGTTGAGGTCATTATGTTATGTCGATAGTTCAACATACCTTGACAGTCTCCCTTCCAATTCCGCTGTTGCCTCCGGTAACCACACAGACCATTCCAGACATATCTGGCATGTCCTTGGCTATCCATTTTGGTTTGGGTGGAAAGAACTGACTAAGGATCGACATCGTTTGCTGAAAGATTTGTACTGAATATTGAGGAGATGAGGTTCGGATGATTTAACGCCGAATGCTATGAGTTCCTAGGGAGAAGTCAGTACGAGGGGAAGCATCCCATAGGAAACAGGAGGCCGTTTTGAAGAGCGATTGAATTCCGATGAATGTCGGGATATAAGAGGCTGCGCCCGAGGGCGTTCGGCATAAACATGTCTCGACCTACGAGGACTCTGGTGTTCTGCTACGAAGCACATGCCGAGCGTGATCGACGGGAGTAGAGAACTTGAAGGAGAGCTGGAATGGTTGAACGGGGACTATTAATCTGATAACCGGCAGGAAGAGTTTACCAAGTCGTTGACGGCTGTAGAAGCTTTATATGGATAAGCACTGAGATTCGCCGAGATTCACTGAGATTCGCCGAGATTCACTGAGATTCGCCGAGATTCACTGAGATTCGCCGAGATTCACTGAGATTCACTGGGATTCACTGAGATTCACTAGGATTCACTATATCATGGAGGGGCTTCTGTAGCTTGGACTCGAGACATGATGGCATAAGCCGACGCAAACTGGGGACTCCAAGACATATAAACATACCTGAATATGATCACGAAGCCGGCCAGAACCTCTCGCTAAACTTCTCGTGGCCAGCAAGTCCAAATCCATGTCCGAGGTACTGAATGGACAGTTATGGGGAGAGAAGAGATCTCACTTAATCAACTGCAATTCTAAGGTCCAGCGTCCACTTGAGAGGACAGATGCTCTGCCGTGAATGCCCTCGTCAATTGCGAGTATGAAGTAGAAAATCAAACCGCTCAAATGTCCCATGGCCCAATATCATTGTAAATTTCAAGGGCAGCGCTGGGCAGCGGCTGGGTTGAGGGCTCCGAAAAACTTTTCGGTATTTGCCGAGCCCTGTATCCACTTCGGATCTCAATAGGACCCCCGGCATATTCCCTGGGACGTCCGATCCTGAATGCCAGATTTTGGCACCTCGATCTCACCCATTTTAAGCTACAATAGCTTGCCGTACCTGGTGCGGGTGGCATGCTAATTTAGCAGCAAACCCCCATATTTCAGACACCTCAGATAATACCTTCGAAACCTTTGGCCTGAGATATCTCAACAAAACCTCAGATATCACCGTCTCTATACTGTGGCGCTTCAGGAACCTAGTCATATTAGGAAGTTGGGCACAATGCGTTGCACGTTGTAATTTTCAACTTGCGAGAGATCGGACTCTACCATTCAAAAGAGAATAAAGATCTGTACATACTGTAGGAAAATTGAGTACATTTGAGGCTATACCGGTGACATTGTTGGGCAAAAGCTATTCAGTCTCCGCTTTAACCCCAATTTGGTAGGCACGCTAGGCACACCTTCCCGCCGCACCAATTCTTTCATTGGAACACTGCAGTCGACCTCTCTCAAATTACTTATGCACATTTGCCATGACTGTTTACCACACAAATCATAGAAATTTTTGGGTCCCCTTCTGCATTCTAGAGCCTGGCGGCCCTATGGAGCACACATGTGTCTTACAGAGCCTTGGAAGAATGGCTCAAGAAGAGGGCAGTTACTCGTCTAGGTCAAGACCCGTGCCCCACCACATGTACTGTATGTATTCATTAGAACCTTCTGGTTCCATTCATCAAGCTCATACATTTATATTGATTTTATATAGTACTGTATGAGTCTTCCTGCACGGATGATGGAATTCATGTAGATATGAAAGAAATGAGGCCGTATTTGATGATACAGTGGTCCCGTTCACTGTGACATGTACTGCGGTATGCCGGCAATAGCCTGTAAGGAATCTAGAACATCCTTAGGGGTGGAGGCAGTCAAGGAAGTGGTTAGACAGTCATACTGTCCGGTATGTGTTCAGCCTCATTCTCCCATGTTGTACAGCAGTGTTTGTATGATGTACTACATGAATTACATGTTTCCTGGAAACAATTCATGTGGTTTCATTGATGCTTGACCATTTAGAGTGCATATAAAGTGCATAGTAAGGCTGCAGAACTAATATACTGATTATTTTCGATTTTCTAGCCCCCCTACTAGTACTAGCTCCCACTCCAACACTGCTCATGTCTAAATCACACCTTGATGTTGATCTTGACTCTCTACCAAAAGAGGAACACATAGACTGTGCACTTGCAGCAGTGCATGCAGAAGGTTTCAAGACAAACGGTCAACTCAATTATTCACTGCATGCAGCGGCATCTGATTTCAAAATTCCATGCAGCACACTCACCGCACGATACAATGGTACAAAGACCCGCAAGGAGGCCCACAAACACGAGCAGAAGTTGTCAGCAGAGGCAGAGGAAGTTTTGGTCACTTGGATCAAAGTTATGGGCCGTCGTGGAGTACCATTCACTTCATCAATAATTTGCGAATATGCATCGCACATTGCTGGTACTCCAGTTGGTGAGTCCTGGATCCAGCGATTCAAATCTCGTCATACAGACCTCAAAGTGCGATGGACAAGCAGTCTTGAGGCATGCCGTGCTCGAGTTTTGAATTCCACTCTTGTAAAAGAGTATTTTGACATTATCCATGAACTGATCACAAAGTATTATATTCCTCCGGAGAATATCTACAACATGGATGAGAAAGGTTTACTTTTAGGTGTTGGAAAACATGTTCGCGCATTTGTCGACCCTGACCAAAAAACTCTCTATCAAGTCGGTGATAGTAATCGAGAGCTTGTTACTGCAATCAAATGTGTTTCTGCAGACGGTTCTGCAATACGACCGTCTGTTATTTATCAAGGAGCTTGCCAAGATCTTGAATGGGGAAGGCACAATCCTTGTGGGGCAAGCTAAGTTCCCACTATTGAGCTCTGAGCTACTCATAATCCAATTGAATCACAGCATTTCACACTCACCGAAGGGCTGGACAGACCAAGAGTTGGGATGCCTATGGCTCAAGAATGATTTTGAGCCCCAGTCTGCAGCACGCAATCTTACCGATGGATACTGCCTTCTTATTCTGGACGGACACTGTTCACACCTCACATTCCGTTTTTGTCACTTTGCGGAGCTTCATCGTATTCTTATTGTCTGTCTTCCTTTGCATACCACTCATGCTCTTCAGCCATGCAATGTCGGTGTTTTTGGGCCTCTTCAGAGCTACTGGAAGTCCAAACTCAATGCTGCCAGCCGGGGGGTGTTAGAATAACAAAGTACAATCTTCTAATTTATTACAAGGCTGCACGCTGTAAGCACTGGATGTGCGCGAAGACTGAATAGTTCTCTCAATGGCTGTACAATTGCAAGTGTCTGGGGCCTTTGGACGAGTAGAAGAGCTTCACAGTGATCCTTATCTTTCTTTTTATCTGATTGTTACGTTGTTTTGACTTATTTGCTTGCAGAGAACACTTGTTCCATGCGGTCTTTTGCTTATCAAGAGTATTTTCCTTCACATTTCCGTCCCTAGGACGTTTCATTTCCATTTTCTGCCTTCTCATTGGCTTGTATATGTCTCTCCTTGAAAACTTCCTTCCACTTTGTCCACATAGCTCCAGTAGCGTAGACGAGTAGAGAGAGACCTTCCCCCTTTCCCTCTCAGGTTCCTAGCCTGTAATATGGTTTCCCCATCTGTCCTCTGATCTCCTAGGGAGATTGTGCTTGAATCTGAGAATTGCTAGAGCGACAACACTTCACATACGAACATTCTGAGACTTCTTGATACGAGCTACACCCTTGTACACCAGAGCTAGCCTTTCCCAGAGCCGTCAGGACCCTCCTAGGAGCGATACACCGGATCTAGTAGCCCACCAGGTGCTTTCCAGTTGTATCTACACAACTAGTGAGTACTTGCCACTTTAGGGAGCCAGAGACGAGAAGAGAGAGAGAGAGAGAGAGACAAGAGAGAGAGAGATTCCAGGAGCCACCAGACAACATACAGACCTACCTAGGAGCAACCAACAACGTACACAGAGCACACACTTCACTGACCGACAACATACGAGCCACCGAGCCACCATACGAGCCACCATGCCACCATGCCACCATACGAGCCACCAGACAACATACAGACTACAGACCACACTACAGACAATACCAGACCTACCTAAGAGCGACCAACAACAACATACAAGCCACCAGGCCACCAAATAACACACACTTACTTCTACTTCTCTGAGAGCGATCTCCCTAGCCAGCGATTACCACCTTACTTCATATCCTAGGACACACCTAGCACACCGTACCTGGCCCTAGCAGCCTTACACGAGAGTCTCCGTAGATCTGGACACTCTATCCTTCCCCATTCCTCTTGCCATCCCTGTTTTAGAAAGAAGACAGAACCCCCTAGGGGCAAAGGGAACGGTACCTAGTGTGACAGTACCCTCCCGGAGACGTAGAATTGCTTCTTATTCTTCTGCCCTCGCACCCCCGTCACCATCACAACGCGACAAGGCATTCCAGCCGTCGACCATTCAATCTGCATTTCGGAAGACTGGAATATGGCCAATGAATCAAGATGCCATTGACCCCGTGCTATTTGAGCCATCAGTAAACACAACCACCGCAAGTGCACAGCCCATTCCAGCTTCCCTTCCTTCGATTCTCACCCCCATTCCTTCTGAACCAACCACTTCCTCCTCTCAAACAATCCCCCCAACTGCCCTCATGGAACCCCCTTCCAAGGACCAGTCAGAACTTGTGGTTACTGCCGCACCACAATACCACATTGCGGTGCCTCCATCCCTCCCGCCAGTAGCCTCCCGACAAGCACTGCAAGCGCAAAATGCAGAGCTGCGTGCTCTCGTTGAGCTTGCAGCTGCCCAGATTGTACGTGATCATGCTCAAATGGTTCTCATGGACCTAGAAAACGGCAGCCTTTGTCAGCAAGCGTTTGCAAAGGAGAAGAAACGCCAAGCAAGATTCAACACCACACATGCACGCCATCTAACCGCAGAGGAGAATATTGATGCGCTAGCCAGAGCTGAATGGGAGGGAAGGATGCAGGTTCTCTTCAGAGAGGAAAAGGAGACATTTGATGCCCGGTGCAAGGCCCTCTTACGGCTTGATGTGCTTGAGAAGTTGCGACGGAAGGAAGAGCTGCGACGCCTCCAAGAGAAAGTGAGAGAGGAAAAACAGCTTGCAGTTGCACAAGAAAAAGCGGCAAAGGCAGATGAGAGGGTGCGGAAAGCTGAGGAGCGTGTACAAAAGAAGACAGAGGAGACTGCAGATAAGGTTAAGAAGGCGGAAGAGAGGGCACGGAAGAAAGCAGAGGCAGCAGCAGAAAAGCAGCAGAAAGCAGAAGAGAAAGAATTGAAGAAGCAGAAGCTGGTCCAGAAGAAGCAGGCTGCAGAAGAGATAAAGGCCGCAACTGTGGCAGGCTGTAAAATGGTGCAAGAAGTCGATACACAGCTGTTCCTCTTGCAAGCCAATGCAACCACATTATAACTCTGGTGTATGTATACAATAGTATGTAAGTACTGCTCTTATTGTTGCATAGCAAGCAACTTACTTGCGCGCCAGTCACGTGCAGCCAAATCGACGTGTTTACTAGTAGGCGCCAGTCCATCGTGAACTTCGCTCCTCCTCCCTCAGACAACGACGCGTGCCTAGAGATCCAATATTCTACATATACCGTCGATGATGTAGGTCACCTTCTCCATTTTTATACTCCGATAATAACAGCATATATAACATTGAAACCTCTTTACAGATAGGAAAACTCTTCTCCTTCCCCCCATCATTGTCCGGCAGCTGCACACACACCAAACACCTCGAACGATGCCAATGTATTAAACCAGCTGTATACCATGATCAATGGCTCAGCCCGCCATTCCCCACACCACAACTGCAACAAGCCTGAGTGCGGCGGCGCGCTATTAATGACAATGGCAGTGCATATTGTGACTTTGTCTGTATATGTGGCTCCCGCTACCTCTCCGCTGGTATGCCATCACTGCTAACCTTTGTGCGCACGGGCATGTCAACTTCTTTGTCCTGTAAGTTTTTATTCAATCCCCCCATCCATCTACTCACATATTATATTGAAGTTGCACCACAAACAATCATGTATGCGGTAATGCTAGTAGGTTTTCTGTTGCCTTAGTATGCAGGTTATGACTAACTAGTACTATCAATACAGAGCCGCTTATCTTTCGCTGTCCAGGATGAGTGGTCGCTTGTGGACGGCGACCACAAACTCTGTTGTTGCAGCTTCTGGTTCCAACGAGGACAAGGATGCCTGATTGGCTGCGGCCGATGTCTGGCCCTTTCCTATCACCGTTTCTTGACTCTCACAGCGCTGCGGACTCCAAATTCATCTCACGCTAGTCGGAACCAGCCTGCTTGTGTCCTTTGTGTATCCCGTGTGCTTCTTTCTTCAATTCATGTATAGTTTGCTGTAGCACTGTCAATAATCATATATCCATTGTATGCCGCATATCTAATTGTGTGAATAAAGATTATTGTAAAGTATACAAGCACTGGATGTCGCATATATCACACTTTGCGGTTTGGAATGGCTTACATAGGCGGCAATTCTGCAGATTCTTACAAGATGCACTGAGGTTTGCAAGCGATTGCATAGCGCGGTGGTATTTTCAGGCTTGCAACTGCCCCGATTATGCTGGGTGTTACAAGGACCGGATGTGTGAAATCTCACTACGTCAGGCCTCAAATATTATTTAAGGTACTCTATTACATATGGCCCTTGCAGGGTCTTGCAAGCGTATGTAAATGAATGTTTTTTTTTGCCGATGGACTTGTACGATTCTTGTAATGTCCTTGTCTTCGTCGACGATGTGAGTGTGGAGACGGCGGGCTTCGACATTACACCGTGTGATTTCTTCCTGTGCACGTTTGATGCGCCGGTTTTGCTACATTGTCAATTGCACCGCGGGTTGCGTCCAGGGCTTTTCCAAGACATTTTGGCGGGTTTCCTTGAGTAGCGCAAACTCTTCCAAAAAACTATACTGAGAAACCTTTGTTCAATCCACAGATGGTCATCCAATGGGATGCGCGGCTGCATTGTATTTCTCAACGGCATTCTGAATTGCTCTGCACCTTGTCTGCAGAGATTTCACAAGGTGAGTTTGCATTTTGTAAGCTTGCAGACATCAGTATAGTAGAAACAGGTCATAGATATAATGGTTTACCTGTCTCTGCTAGGTTAAGCTTTTGGAGCTCAAACAAACGCTGCACTACTAACTTTTGAAGGTGGTCAAGGGCACGGTGATACTGTCGTGTTTGAGCATACTTCAATGTCTCTAGATACTTATCATCTTGAGGTTCCCAGCGTTTTTCGATGCCCATGATCACCTCAGTTTCAATGAGCTGATATTTCAAAGTACTGAGGTGGTCCATGAGATGTCGACGTTTTTTTTTTTTTTTTTTGCGTTGTCACTACGTCCGTGGTGTAACTGGCACCAGGCTTACGCGATGTGCGCACGTAGTACTCTGCAGTGGTATGGAAAAAATCCAGATTGGATTTCTCAAATTCGTCGCTGTCAATCATGGTGTTAGAACATACAAGTAAATTAGCAGTAAAACTTATGTTAGAGTTTTCAACTCCTGCAGGAGCTCAACGTATGCAATGTTGCAAATGTCACCCTCAGTTTCCTGTCTGACATGTTGACAGTTCAGCGGTAATTCACACGTGGCGCCTAAACGTGCGAACAACTTACATAATACAGAGTAGATTGTAAGGATTTTCTTCTCTCACTCGCTCAGACATTCTCTACGAGAATTCCGCTGAGCGGTGAGTAATTTCGAGTATGTTGATATGTCGCATTATCTAATAGGCTTGTAGCTATACTATTTATTCTAGGTAGCTACTTTATTCAGACATTCTCTACGAGAATTCCGCTGAGCGCTATACTATTTATTCTAGTTGTCTCTCGTCCCCCGTGTCCGGTTTACCTGCGCGACAGGTTGTGAGCCCTGAAGCATAATCGCATACCACACGGACACCTAATTCCCCACCTTAACTCGTTTTAATCGAAGTTAAATCCCTCGAAACTCCCTCCGGCCACTATGTCAACCTCTACCAGCACCATTCCTGACTTCAAAGCCTTCTCGAGGCTCTTCGACATCTCCTCCCTTGAAAACAACGGCTCGAACTACTCCACATGGAAGTTCCGAGTAAAGACTATACTCAAAATACGCAGTCTAATGCCAATTGTCAATGGGACGGAAGCATGCCCCTCTCCCAGCAAAGATGACCCCAAAACTAAGGAAATCACCAGCTGGAACACACGGGACCACAAAGCAAAGGCGCAGATCACTCTCACGCTCCGAGATGAGCTTCTGAATGGAGTGATGTATGCGAAGACGTCAAAGGAAGTTTGGGACAGACTGAAGGACTGGTATGAGGGCAAGGGCAAGCAAACCATTGCCTACCTCATAACGGAGCTCTTCCGCGGCACACTCGACGACAAGTCCCCCCTTGGTCCGTAGATGGACGCAATGGTTCAGAAAGGGCACGTTATCATGTCCCTTGGCCAAACGCTCAATGACAGCCTCATCGCAGTCGCGATCGTCATCTCTCTCCCAGCATCGTACGACACATTGAAGACGATTTTGATGTCGTCGGACGACACTCTCACAACAGAGAAGGTCACCACTGCCGTTCTTTGTCAGGAGAAGGACAGGAACCACGGCTCAGACATGACGGCACTCGTCGCTCGCAACGGAAATCGCAGCGGTAACAAAGGGAAAGGGTTTGGAGGGCATGGCAAGGGAAACGACAACAAGAAGAAGCACATCAAGTGCGACTTCTGCGGTAAAAGGGGGCATGTGAAGGATGAGTGCCGCAAGCTCAAAGCGGTCCAGTCTGGTGAGCAACCAAAGGCCCTTACGGCTAAGGTTTCCCAAACAGATGAGAATGGCAAAGAGACATTTGAACTCTTCGTCGCTGCAGAGACTCAGTGCAAGTTGAAGGTGCAGCGTTGGATCCTCGACTCGGGTGCCTCCCGATCGATGAGCTCCCAGCGCGAATGGTTCCACTCTCTACACCAGCTCTCCAAGCCCAAGGCTGTTTGGCTTGGGGATGACCACTGCATCTACACAACGCACCATGGACGTCTCTCACTTGAGTTCAAGACACCTACAGGCAATATTTTCTCAACTTGTTTTGATGAGGTCTACTACGTCCCAGAGCTTTCCGGCAACCTCCTATCCATCTCACATGTCACTCAACGTGGCTACACGGTCAGTTTCGCTGACAAAGGGTGTGAGATCACTCATCGCGAACATGTCAGCGGGTTTGCCAAGCAAGTGGGCGGCATTTACATTGTACAGTGCCAGCCTCTTGCGCCTGCTTGGGCACTCATCGCACAAATTGATGTACCCCTCACCTCTCTAAGCACAGAGGACCTCGACGACTCTCTCCTCACTGCCTACGTTGCCAAGGAGAATATCTCAAAGGCTGATGAAGACACATGGCACCGCCGACTAGGTCACGTCAACATTGACTCAGTCCTTTGTCTCGTCCAAAAAGGCATGGTGATCGGCATGGACATCATCACCGGAAAGTCTTGTCGCTCAAATCCTTGTGAGCCATGTCTCAAAGGGAAGCAATCTTGACTTCCCATCCCATCAACCACTACAGTGGACAATCCAAGACAACTCCATTAAGTGTACTCGGATGTCTGCGGTCCAATAAGTACTAAAACTCGTCATGGCTATCACTCATTCATCACATTCATTGACGGACACTCGCACCACCTCAGAGTAGCTCTTATGAAGACCAAGGATGAGGCGTATGCTCTTACAAAGCAGTTCGTCGAACGTTCCGAGGTCAAGACCAATGAGCGTCTGAATTTCTTCCAATCTGATGGCGGTGGAGAATATGATTCAAAACGTTTTCGTGACTACCTTGCTTTAAAGGGTATTCACCATGAGAAGACGACGGCCTACACACCACAGCAGAATGGTGTAGCTGAACGGATGAATCGCACACTTGTTGAAATGGCCCGTGCTATGCTTCACGATGCAGGACTCCCCAACTCCTACTGTGGAGATGCCATCCTTCACGCCACATATATCCTCAATCGTGTACCCACACAAGCTCTCAAAGGTGATATCACTCCCCATGAAGTGTATCTTGGCGCAAAACCTTCAGTCGCAAATCTCCGCATTTTCGGTTGCAAGGTGTTTGTTTACATTCCTGACGAGAAGCGTAAAAAGCTCGACTCCAAGAGTCTTGAGTGTACCTTCCTCGGCTACGTGGAGAACAAGAGTGCCTATTGTCACCGATTGGTCGTATTCTGGAATCACGAGATGTCTTCTTTGATGAGGGAAATGGCTCTGCTAGTCGTGTCTCTATCGAACTTGACCCTTTTAAGCTCCTCCCAGATCACTCATGGCCATCACAGCCAGAACCTGTCCCTACTCTGAAACATAGATCTAACGTTCAGAACACCACCGATGATGAAAGAGAAGTCAGCTCGATTCTCAGCATGCCTTCCTTGGCTACTGCAGAATCTGACGATGAAGAAGTAGCACTTCCAGCTCCACCTCTCCGCCGCTCCACACGTGAACATAGAGCACCAATCCGTAACGACGACAGTCGCTACTCGGTCAGCTCCTACAACAAGCCAATTGCACCAAAATCAGATGCTGATTCAGTGGGCGAGCTCACTACGCATCTATGCAGGATGACCCGCGCACATAAAATGAGGCTATGTCACGCCCCAATGCTGTACAGTGGAAGATTGCCTGTGCTCAAGAGATGCTAGCATTTGTTAAAGCAAATCTGTTTGACGAGGTTGAGTGTCCGAAGAATCGGAAGGTAGTTGGGAGCAAGTGGGTGTTCAGGATCAAGCGTGGTCCAAACGGCAAGATTGAGAAGTACAAAGCCAGGCTGGTCGCTCAAGGTTTTACACAGGTCAAAGGGATTGACTATACGGAGACATTTGCACCCGTTGCAAAATTTATATCAATCCGCACCCTCCTTTCCCTGGCAGCAAAGCTCGACCTCGAAATTCATCAGATGGATGTCAAGTCCGCCTTCCTTAATGGCGATCTCGACGAGGAGATCTACATGAAGTGCCCCCCGGGCCACCATGCCAAGGAAGGAATAGTCTGGAAACTTAAAAAGTCCCTATACGAACTCAAACAGGCAAGCTGCGAGTGGTATAAGAAAGTCCGGGAGGAATTTGAGGCCTTAGGATTCACTCGTAGCGAAGCCGACCACAGTGTGTTTTATAAAAACGAAAATGGCGCCCTTATGATTGTTGCGGTGTACGTCAACGACATGCTGCTGTTTTCAAACAGCATGAAAGGGATTGATCAGCTCAAAGCAGAACTCAAGGACTGCTACGAGATGACTGACCTTGGTGAGGTTCGTTGTATTCTCAACATGGAAGTCAACCATGATTGCGCCGCTCGCACCCTCACCCTCACCCAAAGGCAGTACGTCAAACCTATCCTCAAACGGCATATGATGGTGAACTGTCAAACCGTGAGCACCCCCATGCAAGCGAACTTGCGTCTACCAAAGCTATTGGAAGCAGAGGTGGATGTTAAGAACCATCAGAGCGCACTCGGCTCTCTGATGTACGCTATGCTGGGAACCTGACCCGACATTGCACATGCTGTTGGTGTTCTCAGCCAACATTTGACCACACCTGGAAAGGTGCATTGGGAGGCCCTAATGCGTGTATACCGTTACCTACGAGGCACCGTGGATTACAAATTGACTTACCGCGGTTCATCTGAGGCGAAAGACCTCATTGGTTTCGTCGACGCCGACCATGCGGGGGATCCAGTGGACCGCCGCTCAATAACGGGCTATGCATTCATTCTGAATGGAGCTGCAGTCTCATGGGCATCAAAAAAGCAGCGGACCGTTGCTACGTCAAGCACTGAGGCTGAGTATGTAGCTGGCTCGAATGCAACAAAAGAAGTTGTTTGGCTTCAATTGTTGCTATCCGAAATTGGGCAGTTGGACAGCGGACCGAAGACGTTACTCATCGACAACCAGTCCGCAATTGCATTGGCCAAGAATCCTGTTTTTCATAGTGCAATGAAGCACATCGGAGTCCAACATCACTACATCTGCGAGAAATTCGAGGAAAAGGTTGTCAGTGCGGAATATGTGGCCACAGGAGATCAAGTGGCAGATGTGCTCACTAAGGCTCTTCCAAGGGAGAAACATGAGATGTTTGCGAAGGGATTAGGGTTATCGTGAACGCGTATAATGCCCTCTGAGTGGGCGTGTTGGAAGTTGACAGTTCAGCGGTCATTCACGCGTGGCGCCTAAACGTGCAAACAACTTACATAATACAGAGTAGATCGTAAGGATTTTCTTCTCTCACTTGCTCAGACATTCTCTACGAGAATTCCACTGAGCGGTGAGTAATTTCACTGGATATCTGTGGGGATTTTTAGCTACAATAAAACTTGAAAATAAGTTGAAAAGAGTATAAACTTTATTCACAATTTTCAATATAAACTTTTGGTAAAAATTCACAAGAACTTTCTAGTTTTATCTGATGATATTTTGTGATAAATCTAAGATATTTTTGACTCAAAATATGCTTTAAATTTTGTCTTAGCTTGTCTACCCTAAAATCTTATTACAACTTTAGCAAAAAATCTATCAAATTAATGTTTTGATCAGATTTCCTTCAGTTTTTACAAACATCTTGCACAAGAAAAGTATAGATAAGATTTAAAGCATATGTTGAGTCAAAAATATCTTAGATTTGTCACAACATATCATCAGATAAAATCAGGAAGTTTTTCTGAATTTTTACCAGAATTTTATATTGAAAATCATGAATA
>MLYV02001050.1:0-75783 GCA_001913855.2 Hermanssonia centrifuga
AAATCTGGAGTGAGCTTGACAGTCTTGAATACAAGTAAATGTGAAAGCCTTTGTCAGTGCGAAACTATTGACAATGAAGGTCGGAGAAGGAAGAGTCTGAGACACGAAAGTCCACGTAGCTCATGCTATAACCCTTCCGGGGTTTTCCGAATAGATGGCGACATTTGTAACCACTCGTCGTTGATTACAAAGCGGGATCAAGCGCCCAGCAACTCTCAGACCGAATCGTTATCTCTATCTACCATATAAGTTAGCGGTAAGTTGAAGCTTGGTTTTTTAAGACGCATATAAGTCGTTCTCAGAGCGCTTAAGCGCTGTCAGACCCCTCAGCTCGCCTGATATCGGTAAGTAGCGGTAAGTACAGAAAAGATTTCTATTTTTATTATAAGTTGCATTTAAGTTGTACTGCGGACATGACGTTTTGCTGATGCGGCGACATACTATGCCTACCTTTGCCAATTGCTTCGCTTCATCCTCGTAGACCTGCCAGAGACTTGTTAGACACATCGAATACATTGAAGAGTTTGATGTCACCTTTTTATCTGCCTTCGGCATGTTCTGCCAATGCTTCGTAAATTCTGCAGTTGTTCCAATTGGATGACCTTCCAGCCAAGCACGACCGCATATATTTCTATGTACAATAGTCAGCGTTTGTCAATATGGTACAAGGGAATACATACCGCGCGGTTGATTTGGGTCCTGGCTTGAAGAGCTGCGACTTACGTTTTGGTACCGACTGTGCTGCTCCTGGAGTAGGCAAGACGGTGGTCTGTGCTTCAGGTGTCGTAGAAGGCAAGGCGGCAAGACGGTTCTCAGACTCGGAGGATGTAGTAGGAACGACAAGTGGTGCTGGTCCCGGAGCAGGCACGACAGCGGTCTGTACATCAGGCGGCGTAGGAGGTGCCGGCGATTGTGGGTGACCTTTGCCGTTTGTGGCTGCAGGATCTGACGACAGCGTTGGCAGTAACACGGCGGGAACTCCGATGTCAACATCAGGAGTGGCAGGCAATACCATGACGATGGGCGGCGCGATTATCGACTGAGCTGCGGTATCCATGGCCATTATTGTATCTGCCTCAGCTGGGGATGCTGCCACTGTGCCGACACTAGGAATGGCCAGTGCAGTCATACCCGCACTGTCAAGTTGAGAGATAAGTAATGTCATTGGTTGGCGACGATGAACACGCACAGCGGATTGAAGACAGCCACTTCTGTGCTTCCTGCTCCCCTTGTCCTTTTCCTACTATCTCCATCTGATGTCCCCTCAATGGCACGCTTTCTCGCTGCCACGACTTGAGTACGATTCCTCGTCTGGATGGTCTCGGTCTCGAACTTGTCCTTCCGTGCTTTCTTCCAAAGCGGATATTGGTTGACCACATATTTTTCAACTTTCCAGTAGCCGTTGCAGTAGCCTAGAAAGGGGAAACTACCGATCAGCGTATCATAAACTGCTAATCGTTGCTTTGTAGATGAGTTTGCCATCCAGCTATCCGGAGCTGACTCAAGACCATTGAACGCAGCACGTGCAGCATTATGCATACCCTTCCACTCGGCCTCGGTAGGGCTCTTCCCATCAGCCGTCTGGATAAAGTTGCATTTTGCTGAGGTGGAGTAATCGGACTTGCCACATAGGAGGGTGACTCCTTTACCCTGCCGTGTATTCCACTCGTCCTCGGTCCAGTACGTTATGTTGGGGAAGTCCTGTCGTTGTAAATCAAAGGTTGTATGCGTGATACTGACATCAGATTGAGTGATGCTTGTTCCGGTGCTGTGACCGCTTTTCTGCATAAATGCCAAAATGGACATACATGTGCCACTAATGGTACCCCCGGGACATGTGAGTACTGGTATGCGATGCGATTGAGACATATTACATGTACTGACTTGAGGTGCTCCATGCCGTTCATCATCTTGTGCTCCAGGCCAGACAACATCTGCATGATGCCATTATTGTCGGACACCCTGGCCTGGGAGAAATTTGACGGGATAGTACCGCCTCCAAATGACGCAAGCTGTCACCTGTATCAGCACGTATGCATCATTCCTGATATGTGCTTACATGCGGAGATGCAAACAGTGATGACGGCGCGGTGTTTGCTAGTGCCATGTTTGCGACGTTGCCAGACATCCCAAATATCATCCCCGTGCGACCAGACACTTGTGGGCTCGAGAGAGGATCAGCAGAGGAGAATGAACTCTGTGGAGATAAAACCGGATAGGTTTGACCCTGAGAATACATATCCACAATCTGCTGCTGCATCGGTGTAGGTGAGCTAGCAAACAGATCGTCGCTTATATCACCTTTGCGCTGGGAGCTAGGCTTACTAGCCACGAAACCGTGCAGCATTGTGGTTCAACCAAGAAAAGTCTGCACAAGCGCGAGTGCATCGTCTGCTGACAAACGCGCCACTTCCCTTTTTTGGGACAATCAGTTGAGCACATCGTCATTAACGTTAAGTTTGCTTACCTGCGATCATATAGGTGGCAAATGCCCAACTTGAAGCATCTGAAGCAGACTCAGAGGGTCATTTGCGTAGACGACAACGGATCTCCATACATTAAACCTCTCACGGTAAGAGCTTGTCAGGCTTCACTAGGTCATATACGGACTGATAAAACTGTTAGAGATGTTGCGTCAGTTCAACCATCCTGACTCTTGACAGAAACACCTCCAATAAGGAGAACATACCACCTGCTCCTACCACACTTGTCCAGGCAACCTCAATAGCCAGCATACGGGCCTCCTAATTACCTCACCCCAACTGGCAATTCGTTCCCACACCCCGACAGCGTGAGCGTTACCGCAATATACGCAAGCAACATGAGCAAGTGAGGATGCGGGAGAGGCAAGAGAGGGAGACGGCAAGAGAGAGGCCAAGGGAGACACAGCTGTTGTTGGATCAGGTAGTCGTCCACCGGCACCCCCCAGTCACCACAACTACAATTCGTAGTGTGCCATCCGTTGAAGCCTATGAGAAGTCAGTAAATGATACAGATCATGCCGAGGAACATACCTCGACAGTGCACCAATCCCAGCCACAACTTGGATGGAATGACAAGGATGAGGAGTATCCTGAGGGTCGACGTGCCTACTATCAATCCCTGAGGACCTGGCATGGTAGCTTTGGAGCATACGAAGCAGACCGTATGCGTAGGTTTGCGATAGGAACCATAGGTATCAAATCAGAGCCCTCTGACACCTTATGACATCTGATACAAGGAGATCTGGTAAGTTACAAAGAATTTTGCTATGAAATGGCTGTTGTATTTACCTTTGACTCACAGCTTGAAACCCAAGACGACACAGAAACTAGAGAAAAGGAGATGATAGACCTCGGCGCCGGCGCTGGATTGATTTCTCAAATCCCCACGTTGCAATGAGCGCCGTTGAACGCATTGACTCAAACCATACTCTCATCCATTGGTCCCTAGCTCGCAATCTATATAAATATGTTCGCATTTTTCACTATCAATCTACTACTTCTGTGACAGTTTCTACCTCTGCGCCGGTCGGATTGTCAACTATTCCCGCCATTAACATCACGTCAAGCCCCATTTGCTCTCCGACATATACTCGTCCTTGTAGTTTGTGCGCAAGTGCATTATCAGCGACACGTGGGTGAGGCACCATAGCAACAACAGACCGGATCTGTTTGACACTGACCACTTGTAGGTTGTCATTTCCCTGGTACTTGCACGACCAGAGGGTATTACAAGAGGATGCGAGCAAGTCAGCATCTGGCGCTGAATATACTGACACCATTGCAAAGGCTACTTCAGGTGTATTAGGTTGCAACGCAACCTTGAAGTAATACTGTACTTCCGCAAATTCGGTCTTCCCTTGGATATCAATCTGACGGTCATGTCCACGCAATAGTAAGCAACACAATTAAGCAATTTTATCAGTTTCTTACCTTGATATTTCTTGTGATACGGTTATTTACCAGTGGCTTGGAACCCTCTTGCCAGTACGAACGTGCAACTTGTCCGTTCGGAAGCTGGAGACGGGCCCACTTAGATAATCTTGGTTGCCTTAGCCATGATTCGTCTACTTTGGCTCCGGATGCATTGATGAATATACGCAGAGCTTGTGCATCCGCATTAGGCACGGTATGTGCATAACGTTCGGATGCGGTGAGTAGCACATAGTTGTTCCCAACATCAACAGCTCCACGAGGTAAGTGTGCCTTTTGTCCTCCTAGCCCGGGAATGATGGATTTAATTGCATTCACTTGACACCGGCGCAGTCCACGCTGTGCAAGATTTGCAAAGGGGTTAGATGGTTGTCGGATTTGTGCGCCAAGGTCCCCTATTCCCCGCTCCATAGTCCATTGAGTAAATATAGCATACGGGCCAGCACGAGTGGTTTCAGGACAGATATGAGCCAGACCATGCAGAGCTGGTCGGCAAAAGTGCATGCGCGATACCTTGCGTTGGTAGTAGAAATCCTCAAATTGCATAATGAACTTGATAAAGAGCTTGTGTGCTTCCGCAAGAGCAGCTTGGGGAATATTTTGTTGGTGGACAATGCGAAATGCACGGACCAGCATGCAGAAGTGATTGTAGTACTTTGTGGGAAGCAGACCATAGAAGAGGCCAGGTCCCAGAACAAAGAGGTATGTTAGAAATTCCATAGCTTTGTAACCGCTGTTTATCTTTTCAGCTGGATTACGTGGAGGACGATCAAAGGATGAAGGAAGGTATGGGGCAGTTGCAGCTACTTCACGACCATGTTCTTGCCAAACTTGCGAGTCACGAAGGACAGCCCAATCCCAGCTGTCACGGCTATCACCACTCTCGCAAGTTATAGATGCGCGCCATAGGCTGATGAGAAGATCAGGGATATTGAGGGCAGCGAGATGCATTAAATCCGCTGGGAAACATCCAGGGATGGGGAAGATCGAATGAGGAGGAAATGCGCTAAGGATAGTAGGCTTGACTATTCCTGTTTCGAGACGGCGGAGTCGGTACTGGTTTCCGTTGTGTGACTCTTTGACACGGGATAAATTGTTGTTGTACGACTCTACGGCCGTTGCATGATCTTGCATGGAGAGTTGAAAGATATCCACATCTGGGTGTGCCGAGCCTGCTTGGTTGTAATGATTTGGTCGTAAGCATACCGGATAGTAGATACCACTACCAGGCTTCAGTCTACCCTTCATGCCACAGTACAGCCGGCAGTGTTGAGCACCTGAGTGTCCGACTAAGCCGTTGATTGAACTCATCCCAGGCCCGTCTGCGGTGAGAAAGGCAAGGAATAAGCGTGACGTGAATTTCCGCAAGGCATCAGAGTCCCAGATGACAAGACCTTCGTTTATCAAGGCAAGAACATGGTGTAAACCTGTGAACAAGAAAGACTCCATGTTGCCCGGCTTCTTGGGCCCAGGGATGACCCCACCAATTGAGACACTAGACATTTTGTACCGGTTGTCTGGCGCCCGGTTGTAGTTTACCCAGATGTAGATCCAGCAGTCTGACTGCTTGCTGCGATAGAGTTGAGCGCCATCGATAGAAAGCATCAAGACGGTGTCGGTATCAAGGATGTCGCCACGAGCGACCGCGGAAATATATTCGGAGCCATGAAGGTAATCCGAATACACAGGTACATTGATTGACTTTCCATTCACAGTGAACTGGGCATCCTCCATCATCTTCCTAGTACACTCCTCACGGTATTTCATTGCTCTCGCACCTGCAGGTGTGCGCCACATTGCCTGCAATTGGGGACCTATCACATTCGTAAGCATTCTCTGGCGGGGTATTTTTGTGCCCTTCTCCGCAAGCTTGAGCTGGTCATAGCGGTGCTCCGCACAAGTGGGACACGTGTCGTGGTTAGCGAAAGGGCCTGTGTAGGCAACACAGCTATTAATGCACATGTCATCATATACCGCGCGTACACCGCTGATATCCTGAACGGCACGCTTCACTTGGTAGAGTGAAAGCATATTAATGCCGTGTGAGCGAAGCACAGCGCCGCACATCAAATCATAGTGGGCTTCTGAGGCGCGGTCCAGTCCAAGAAATACTTCAAGTGACAAATGGAGGGTGGGATCGTCCAGCTGGTACTCGTCCGTGGGAGGGTTACGGAGACGATCAAGAACGTCGGGATGCAAATCCTCGTCGTCCAAGGATGCACCCTGCAAGGCGTTAATAAATGCCTGGCTGACCCGGAGGTCTTCAATGTGCAGCTCAGGTGGTAGCTGCTCATTGTTATCGTCCGGCAGGGTACGGTTGCCAGCGTAGGATTGAGAATCTTGTGGGTCTATATCCGCTAGGTTGCCCAGATCGAGCCCAGCACGAGTAGCCTCGTCATCAAGTGCATGGTCCCCGGTTCCGTCTGTTTCAGCTTGCCATGCCTCATAGTCAAAACCGACATCGAGGGCTTCGTCAGAAAGTGCGGGCATAGAAGGTACCCTCAGCGATGGGCGTTCGAGAAGTGCCGGCACAGGGGGTACCGTCAGCAATGGGTGTTCGAGTTGTGTTGCGGAGGGTGCATCTGCCAACGTAACGTCTGTTGGATTGTCAACGACGGATGGCTAGGAGTGCAATTAGTTAGGTCAAATTTGGGACAGCAAGGTACTGACTGAAACTCACCTCAGATTGGTCACAGTAGAGACCCGGGAGCGTGTTGCTTTCGCTGTCATGTTCGGCAGCATCTGTGTCATTGTCCTCTAAACGCGACCGTTTGGAGGCTGGAGGCACACCGGTTTCGGCAGGCCGAGGGTGGGGGTCACCTGGCAGATTTCTTAGTACCAGCTTGCGATGCTGGTAGTAGGTGGTACGCGACACCTCTCTGGGTACGCGACAAACTACACCGCAATGGCACCATCTCCTGGTTTGCTTTGAAACCGAAGACATAGTAAATGAATGAGGTTGGAAATAGACCGCACGGAATTGTAAGCGTGCAATGAGATGGGAAAACTTGGAGCGCAGAAGACACAGAGAGGGGAATTAAAGTGTATGGGAATATAGAGCAATATAGGAAAAGATCGAGGCACAGAACACGAGTTGAATGGAAACGCACGAGGACTGCTTTGCAGCGCGGAAAACAAAGGTCGACGAAAGGCGCCTTAGATTTGTGCGTTAAGCGCGGAGAGATTATCTTAGATCATACTGGGGAATATAAGTCTGTCCTGTTCTAGACCGGCCTATCTATCGGCATACCTGACAAGAGTCGATTCTCACTGGGACTGACCGCAGGCTCCAGTTGACGGCGCTTGAAGTAACATGGAGAGTTGTTGATATGCACTTGTAGATTCTTTCGTCCCAATGCTACTAAATATTAGCAGTGAACTTCCCACAGGAGTGTTAGGATGGATAACATACTCCGTACCAGACGTCGCATGCATCGATGAAGCCATATTGACCGTACAAGTTGCTGGACATGTCGATGACCCTTACATTACCCTATATGACATATGATATATCAACCTTGGTGTCTCCCGGTGTGATGGAAATCGAGAGGCTTCGTACACTGTAAATCTGCGCGATATCTCGCATAGATGCGTGCTGCATGTTGGATACCGTATAGTCGAAAGCGAGGAGGGTGAGGATTTGCTACCAATTGCTGAATTGCACTTGGTTGAGCAGGCGGGCCATCTTTAAATATAAACGAGGCGGCAGGTGTTTCCATGCAATTCGCTCTTGGATGTGCCTCCCGCCACAGTACTCAGTCCAACGCCACCATGTATTAGTGCGCCACGAGACGAGTGCATGCGAGTTCGCCCATACGATTCAATCGAACTCAGAGACGAAGAGGTGATGGCCAAGTCCGCCCACTTGATTGAACTTGACTTCGATCTATTCAGGAAAGGCTGTACAAAGTCGACTTTCCCGCTGTCGATAGACTGTGGTGGATTCGTGAATCTTCGTAATCGCCCATTTGAACATGCTGTCCATGTCCCTCCTTGCATGGTGTTTTGAGTTGCTATCAGTACTTCGAATCTCGATATCATGTACACAGAAATGCTCACCAGCAGCAGCGCCCCAAGTATGCCCTGGGGAAGTTCCTGCTACTTCCGTCGATTTCTTCATCGACAGTACGCAATTGTGCCGGTGATAACCCCGGTTAGGAGTCAGGATGCTCACCACATCTATCAAGTTCGCGGTAGCACAGTCACCTCGGTAGAGATCAGCCACAGGCAACGCCACGACGATGTGTTCCTTGGGGCTGTCACATTATGTACTAATGCGGCTTGTGGCGATGCTGAATATGCACGCCTTGCTCTGCGAATTGACTCGGACATGGTCGCAGGGTGACAAATTTCTGGACGTTTTCATCTGGGAATCAGCGCGGGGCTACCAGAATTATCAGAGGTTTCTGAGAAAGGAAGAACCTGTATCTGTTGCCTTGATCCCATAGCCTAGTGCCTTGATTCCCCTGTAGAGCCAGTAGTAGCATGACAAAGTGGTTTGGAGATGCCAGGAGTCGAACGAAGCGACTGCCTTCACGGGTTCACATCAGCGCGATCACTATTACTTAACGCTCATTAGCGCTTGCTGATCCGTCCCTTGGGTTCTTCGTCAGCTTCGGCGGTGGGTTCAATTTCTCATTACTTTTTGCTCCGCTTTCTTTGCTGCTTCAACATGTTTCGCTATGTTCAAAGGTTCCCTTTGCGACGATATGTCCACACGTCGACATCACGACCTGTGTCATCCGCTCTCCGAAGCCGCGTCGGAATGGCCTTGGGAGCTTCCGCGGCAGTGACCACCTATGTTGCATGGAAGACTCTACACGGACAATCTATCTCCTTAGACTCTGTGTCTCCATCTTGTACGTGTGGATAATTCTGTCCAAATATTTGGAATACTGACGTTATGGTAGCCTCAAAACCGCTCCCATTAGCACCTAAAACATCCAGCTCACTGGACGCGACCTCCTCCTCACATACAACCCCATCAGAAGGCGGACCATCAATACCCGAATCAACCTCAGCAGAGTCGCCCAGCACTGAAAGTCCCCCTGCGCTGGAAACGCCTGCGTCGGAGGAAACAGGCAGTGAGGAAGAAGGCGCGGGGGGCGCGTTCAATCCCGTCACTGGCGAAATCAATTGGGATTGCCCTTGTCTTGGCGGAATGGCGCATGGGCCCTGTGGTATGCAATTCCGTGAAGCATTCTCGTGCTTTGTGTTCTCCGAGAAGGAGCCGAAGGGTATCGACTGTGTAGGGAAGTTCAAAGCAATGCAGGATTGCTTCAGAGAGCACCCAGAGGTCTACGGCGATGGTAAGCAGCGGCACCTATCTTATGCTGGAATTTACATTCGTGAATAACGGAATGTATGCAATTTCGCAGAAATCATGGATGATGACGAGGAGGAGGACATACCCACTACGTATACAGATCCAGTACCTGGGTCCGAAGCTTTAGAAGATCCTGCCTCAGTCGATCCTGCTATCACATCGACGGAGGGACTAAACCCCGCTCCCGAGAGTACCCCTACGCAAGCGTAGCGCGCACACCGTTAAAAGTACTGGTAGGATGCCCCTAATAGAGCGTCCTCACAAACACCACAAACACCTCCATTCAATTGTAGCCTACTACAATACGGTGTCTATAATCATTGCGCAGCCCTTTGACACCATTTAGACCTGATCTGGGAGGTCGTGTCGCACTAAAACTCTACTCTTCGGTAGTACTTAGACTTTTTAGAGTTTGCAAAATGGAGTTGTAGTTACTACACATGAATGAGAACTCACCACTCATATCCCATGTTGTTGGAACGGCTTCCAGCTTTTTTTGACCCCCAAAACAAGATCATTATTAATTGTCGATTAATCTGGCTTTCCCGCTCGCCGGTGAACATTTGTTGCGCTTGAGGCGCCCATTTATGGGACTCGGTGTTTGCCGAACGGACGGTGCTCACCGTTTTCATGTGCTGAACTTGCAACCAACAGTTGACCATCTTCCAGCCTGGATGTTCACGGAAATATTCGTGGGCTTTCATAACAACAGCCTCAAGGCACCAAAGACTGTCTGCTGTGGTCTACAAGCGTGTGCACACCCTCGAGATCCTGTAATATATATCTTTACCCAATTGGGTGAGCACCCTTGTTCTCTTCCACCGTCACCTCCACAGTCTCAGCGGCTTTCGGTGAGCTTGCTTTCCTCAAGAGATGTGATACACATTCTAACAGCTAAACTGTTCTTTTAAGATACGCTAGACCTCGGTCGAGGTACGGTCTCAGCGGCCCACGGCCAGCCGCGAAAGCCTCCGGTGTACATACTCAGAACCTTTCCCTGGCAGATCCCCGAAGTACGTGCGCATCATGGAGTCTACATCTATAGCAGAACAACGAGCAACGGCTGTTGCAAAACTCAAGCGTGCTGCCTCGCTACCTCGTATGAAGGACGGACGTCGACCACCTATGCATGTCGAGGCAGTGAGCGAGGGTGAGAGAGGGGAGAAACAAGAGGATGAGAGCGCGCAGGGATCGGAAGGGAAGCCAGAAACGCCCGATGAACTGGAGGTCGCTGAACAGAGTGAGAAGGTCGAGCTTGTTCTGGAGAGCCATGTAGAAGAGAACGAGATTGAGAAAATCGGACAGGACATCGACCTTGTTGAGGAGAAGGTCGAGGAAGATATTACGCAAGAAGACCCTGCCGAACGGCCAACCACTCCAGGTCGGAAACGTCGCTCTCGTTCAAGAGCTCGGTCACGAGGCTCGAAGGATTTACGGAACAAAGCCAAGACCCCGCCTCCAGTAAACAATGAGTCTTCAGCCGATGAGTATGGTCTTGAGGATATCCCCCCTTCACCCCCCGTCGTTTCTCCTATTCCATCTCACTTCGCTGCATTCCAAGCGTCTCGACTTCTTCGCTCCCCGATATCGCCTGTCAGCCCGATGTTTTATCCCGGAACAACGCCATCAACACCAATGTTACCTTCGTTGGACGAAATTCAGAAGGGGATTGGACTATTTCGCTCGAATAGCGTCGGTGCGGCACGCATGATGGCAATGCAGAAGTTGACTGGCGGATCAGAGCCGTTGGATCCGACATTCGGCTCGCCGTCTCCTACTCCTCTAGGCAGGAACAATACAGTTTCAGGCGGGGAGCGCATTGCTGCTAGGAGGAATCTACTGAGACGATTGGGGGAAAGAGTAAAAGAGGCAGATACTGATGTAACTAGTGGAGGTGAAGAGGTTTCGAGACCAGCGACTCCAGCTACTTCAAAGCGCAGACGGCGTCGCTCTCGAGCATCGGCGGTTCTCGATGACCGCGACGAAAGAGAACAGCCAGCAACATCACCGACCACACCTGTTGTTCCACCATCACCATTACCCCCCGCCGGGTACAACATATCGGGATCTCCGTTCGCCCTCACTGTGGAGCATCGCCGGACGCCTGTACAGCACATCCAGCCGTTCGAAGAGATTATGGGTGGGCGTGGTGTGGTTATCGAAGATGAAGACGAAGATGGGGATCGGCAGCTGCCTGCAAATGGAAACGCAGGGCTCCCTATCACACCGGCTAGGAGACTTGCACAAAGAGTGCCGCATACATCCGACGCACCATCTACGATCTCAACTGACTCTACTCATGCGGGTGTCCCTGTCCCTGTGTTTATGTCCTCGCAGCCTGCGCCTTATAAGGCAGATGCTTTCCCTGCAAGTCCGTTCGCTACGCCCTTGAGGGAAAAGCCCTTTGCGGACGAGGACGAGGAGTCCGATGCTTATAGAGAGCTGCGTTTGAGGGTGCCTACGCGGAATGCATTTGAGCGGGACAGTGAGATTAGCTGGGTAGCTGATCCAGGTACGTTCAAAGGCTTAGTGAACGATAACTTCGGTTAATTGTGAATTTTGTAGTGCCCATGTCCCGGATGCCCATCCACGACGACGACGATGAGGAGGAGGAGGAAGAGGAGGAAGAGGCCGTCGAAGATGCTAAACTGGAGCCAGATTTGGAGTCTTCAGGAGAGCATGTTCAACTTGAGAACTTACCCGAGCATGAGGAGCAAGGAAAGACTCTGGCCGAGCCCTCCGACAGGCGATCTTCTCATAGCTCCTACGCCGCTTCGCTGCATTCGCCTACTGCAAAAGATCTAGTCATTGAAATTGAGACTTCACCGGAAATGTCTCCTGCGCAAATGCCTCCCTCGCCAATTTCTCCTATTGCTATGTCACCTCACACAATAAACGACCATACGGCTGATCCTCCACCGTCTCCTCCTACATATCCTATGCGCTTGTCTGTAGCGACTCCTATGCAACACTTTGACCGCTCCCCATCGACGAGTGATTTTCCAGATTGGGACGAAAATCGGAATGAATCGACGCCAAAGCGAAATGGGGATACTAGTACATGGGGACGCTTCAAAGGCGCCTTTACCAGAAGTAATTCAAGCAGTGGACGCCGATCTCGCACGAATAGTCTTAGTACCCGAGAGAGGCGAAACAACACAGATTCAAGTGTCAGTAGAGAGAGTGGTGCAAGTCAGACCAGTGCGAAGGTCGAAAAGGGTGAGGTTCAGAGCGTGGTTACGCAGCAACAGAGTCAGGCGTCCTTCCTGCAGTCACCCTCAGCTTCGGCTTCTATACTGTCCCTTGCCCCTCAAGGCATACCACCAGGTGGTGCTTCCCCTATACCTCCAGCATCACCAGCCGATCTACTCAGGTATGGCGATTCGAATTCGAAACTATTTCCCTTCCCTGGTATCAAGCATCTTGAGGAACAGCGAAACAAAGCCAAAGGTCTTCTACCATCTGCCTCGTCGCCAGATATTGTCTTCGCCCCGCAGAGCATAGAGGCCATAGCGAGTTCTAGCTCGTCCTCCAGTGCAACTACAAAATCCCCTCAGGTGTCAAGGGAGCGCAAGCTATCACATCAAGTGTCTGATAGCCGTCTTCTGGCGAAGTTTGCGCCTCCTGGCTCTGCGCCGCCTATATCTTCCACTCCGTCGACTGGCTCCCATCCTGATTATTTCAGTCTGCCGTCTTCCATATCCCCGACTACGTCACAGGCAGGGTCCATGAAATTACCTATGAATAGGGAAGGAGTTAAGAAGTGGCTGAGTGCAAAGAAGTTGTTTTCTTCTCAATCTTCTGTTCCATCGACACCAAGTACACCTATATCACCACCTCCGAACAGCTCTAGGCCCTCTACCGCGCAGAAAAAACCGTCCCTTTCGGATCTTCGACTACTCGTAGGTCGCAACAAGGATAACGACTTGAGTTCTGATTGGGAAGACATCGGCAGTGACAAATCTCGGACGCCCACCAGCGCACTGAGCGCAGCGAGCCAATCCTTGTTGAGTAAGCATCTCAAGGAGGAGCCTAACCCGCTTGACGGCCGTGTGAAGAATGTTGAGCCCGTACATCAGAATCACAACGGCCACGCCACACAATCTCCGTCTGCCGTCCAAGAGCTTGATGTCAGAAAAAATGGGATATCCAGCTTTGTTTCATTCCCTTCGCCCCCTGAACCCTCCTCCTCGACTACTCCCGATCCTCAGTCGTCTCTGGACGAGTTTACAACGAGGTCTACTTCAGTCTCTCTCTCTTCAGGAGTTTCTTCATCGCCCGAATCACCAGAGATTAAGACGAATGATTCCACAAGAGCTGCTATCATGTTGGAACGTCTTGAAGAGGCCCTTGGGCGAGGATCAAAGAGCTCTATCTGGCCAATAGCAATCGACGACCCACCTCGCAAGCTCATTTTATGCTCCCCTGTTCTCCAGGTCGCCAACGCTAATACCGTGAAAGATCGCATCCTCTTCTTATTCAACGACATCCTTGTCATCGCAAAACCAGTGGTGCAAGAGCAGGACGTCTTGTTGGACAGTATGAAGCCTACTCCCCTCGATCGCAAAGTCATCGTCAAAAGCGTAGTGTTACTACGCGAGCTGAAGTTCAATGCGGATCGAGATGAATCCCGGACGAAAGCCGCGGCCTGTGTCAGCCCTACAAGGCATCCCGTGATCAGGAATTTCGTTTACCAGTTTGCCAAGGATGCTGATTCCGCCATCACCAATCTGTTCGACAAGTCTAACAGCCGAGACGACCCTGTAGCTTTGGGGCAGCTCATGTTCCGCACTACCGACCTCGATCGCGTTCGTCTGGGGGAGTACTTGTCTCGACGGACGTCGAAGGTTGTCCTCAAAGTTTACGTTGATAGCTTCGGCTTCACAGGCCTGCGGATGGACAAGGCACTTCGTGCATTCCTGTTGTCCATCTGCATTCCCGCCAAGGCTTCTCTTGACTACCTTCTGGACGCATTTGCTGGGCGTTGGTATGAGGCTAACGCAGGCATTGTCACGTATGATAAAGACCTTGCTATCCGCCTCGCCCGTGCAATTGTGCAGTTGAACGAGGTGATGCATGGCGGTATCGCGCAGATGCCAGGCATAACCGGATATCCCAGACGAAATGTCATCAGTCGTGACTTTGCGGATGCCTTCCGTAGATTTGATCCTCGTTGCCATGTATCCAACGACCTTCTGGACAAGATTTACGCTGCCGTGCGTCGCGAGAGGCTTTCTCAGGCTCGCAACCCTTCCAGTGACCCCGTTTCCAATAGTGTACCGACTATCCAGACTATCTCGATCAAACGGCCATTACCGTCAAGGCTGACGTACCGAGTGCAATCTGACCCCATTGTCCTTCGTATTCCCAGCTCAGACCCGCATATATCCATTCAGCTCTTCGGTCAGGACCTGATATTCGATCCGCCTGTATTGAACTTTGCCAAGACCTCGGAAGCCTCCTTCAGAGTGACTGGAACCTCCCTTGGTCCCAAAACTATCATCATGTGGCGATCGGGCGCTAATGCACTGTCGTACTCTGGCTTGCCCCTTAGTAGCTCGGTTGTGGTGGAAAGAGCTTTCATGCGGAATACCTTTCAGCTCGCATTCGTTAATCACCACGGGGCTAAGCGGAAGTACATGTTCAGCGTGGATGACCCATTGATCCGTCACGAATGGACAGTTTCTCTCAAGCGTCATATTGAGCTCGCGTCAGCCTCTGCACCCAATTCTTCTTTGATCGAACCGTCCGGGTCATCATCGAAAATTCACGAAGCTGTCAATGCTATGGCATTTAAAGCATTGCAGAGTGCTCTCATCAACTCTGACGATGATCTCCACCCTGGCATCTTCCCCTCTGCAGTTGACCAGGCTCTAGCCCGTTTAACTGGGGAGTCGCCTGGGCGTCCCATTCTTGATGGCCCCCTGGAAGATAATCGCAGACGCAGTCGTTTGGACGGCGCCAACGGACACGGGCGATCAAAGTCTCGCAGCCAAGTGTACCATCGGCATGGGGCAGGAAAGTCAGAACCTCATTTTGAGGACGATACAGACGCCAGCGGTGATGACGGTTTGCTTCGTCGGGATTTATCATCTTCGCAGCGGTCTGATGACCATATATGGAGTAGCCGTGACTTGGAGATAGTATGCCGTCAAAACAGCTCCTTGGCCTCCGTTTTGGCATATCTCCGCGTGGAGGAGCATGGTGGTACACCTCCTCCTTCATAACGAGTCTGTTACTCAAGTATAGTCTTGAGCTGCTCTTGTATGTATCCTTCGTCACGTCTGCCGATGCATGATGCTAATCCAAAACGTTCTCAGGTCTCTATCATTCACGCATATTCTGCTATCACATCTTAACTTTGCTATGTTCTCACCAGTGCTGTCTCCATATGTCATCACTCATCCCGCCTTCATGCATTTATTTACCTAGATAAGTTACTCCCAACACTCATAATTACTTGCATCGATTCGTTGTGATATTTATGGCCATTATTGATGTAAAAATTCCAATGTACGCTACATATCCTCGAGACCCGTTATAGCTGGAAAAGCAGTTGCTGACTTGCGATAGTAGAACTTTGGGGGAGGCATTGGTCACAGTAGGCATATGTCGGGTAGGCAATTAACGTTCTATGCTTCGGGTGTATGTGAAGGCAGCACTTCGACTGCGAAAGAGCGGAGGGTCTCTCCAAGAGATTTCCACCATCTGACGCAGGATATGTTTAATTCGACGAGAGAAGGCAAACTCTGTAAAGTGATTCCACTTTCATAGTGACGGGCTTGAGTCCCAGCCTGAGGTCTTCATCCCTTTGTTCGGCATGTCCAAGAGTGAGCTCCTTGGTGAGCTAGCTGAACCCTGAGGCGGATTCCAAGAATGTTTCGGATGCAATATTGCTTTCCATGATGATTCCGCGAAAGAGGAGGTAGCGACTGGCAGCCGTCCCTTTAAAAAAAGTGAACAAGGGATGCTTTGCCACCGTGTAGATGATCAATGTAGCATCACATGTTTCTAAGGGAAACCTTTCAGTATCCGCCACAGCAGCTTGTATGCCACACATTCAATCAACCGATGGAGGACTCGGAGGAGGAGAACCAATGGGCGCTTCAAACTTGAAGGAGTTTCAGCCCAGGCGCGGAGTTCGATCCGCTGTAGGGCAGCTTTGTGTCAAAGGAATTGGGAACTGGCAGATATAGCTCATTATATTCCCCCATATCCGCATAGTTCCATTGAATAAAATTTGATGTTTATGGTGAGGTGTTCAATGAAAAATGCCAAGGTACTTATTACCCAATGTGACACTAATGTCACGGTCCATAACACCATGTGACACCTTGTGACACCGGTCTGGCACTGGCAGTGGAGATCACTGTCACGGTCGGGTTCACACCTACTACGCAGCGCAAACCGTTGGTTGACTACTATTCCGCCCTCAGGCCTCAGCGCCGACACAATTTGTAGCCCTTCTCAAGCGATTACATTCTAGCAACTTTTTAGAATAAATACAGCCCGCTAGCCATGTCACTGGCACTACATGATGAGTTTCTCTTCCGACTCAGTTTCTCCGAAACGCTATATACTTGATGTCTGATTCAGAACACTCTTTATTAAGAACTCAGACCTTACACGGCCCTCAGCACCTGCGTGGTAAAACCTAGGCATTGACCGTGCTGCTTCCCCGGGCTTCCGCAGTATCCATAGCGCTAGAAAGGTCACGGTTATCAACGGCCTTCCGACTTGGACTGCCAGGACGTCCTCTGGCAAGACCCTACACGAGACTTTCTATTCGTTTAACACCTTCGCATCATATTCATGGTAGCTGTCAGCCTCAAGTTTGGATCTGTCGGCGACATTGTGACCGTGATTCAACTCGCATGGTCTATCCAGCAAGCCCTAAGCGAGACCAAAGGGTCTTCAGCCGAATACCGAATGCTCGTCGACTATTTGAAGGGATTCTCAGACAGCCTCGAAGCGGTCAAACCGCTAATCCTGAACCCCCGAACGACGCTGGAGCTTTCAGCGGTGAACGCGCTGCGATGGGCGATCGGGACGTGCGAGAAGTTGATGAGGGATTTTCAGCTGAAGATTACTTCCTACGCGGGTAGCCTGGCGCCTGGAGGTTCAGGCAGCTGGCTTATTGACGTCAGGCAAAAAATCGGATGGTTTACTTCCGTCAAGGGCGATGCCATTGACTTGCGCCTCAATTTGTGCGCTCAGGGTGAAATCATCAATCGCATAGTCTCTGCGTCTACGGCGTGGGTTCCATCCCTATGTTCTACTAAAGGTAAAACGAAGCTGATAATTGGTTTGATTGTGAATTACTAGTACAGCTATCATGAACATGGTTATGGTGACCGAGTATCGTAAAAGCCCGCTGGGCGAAATATTGGAGAAACCTCTGCCAATCCTACCTTATCTCCCTTCATATCATGACAGTGTCTCGATCAGAGATGATCACTTCCCTTCTAAAGATGACGGTGCCACCGCGGTGGACGAGCACCCATTTTCTGGCGCAGACGCTGCTGTAATGGCAGCCGCATTCCGGGCGACACTGCGCAAACCAGACTTTGCGGGACCTGTAGCGTTTGCTTAAACGAAGGCACATGCAGATCAATTCGCAGACCGGTGAGTTCGAGCTGACATATCTCTTCTGTATTCGTAGAACAGGGCCGTGCTAAAGATGGAGCTATTGAAGACATATGTTTATAGCGTGCAAAACAAGACAGCAGGTCCTCGAGTCGGACGTTCTACATATAGGGCAGGTATTAAAGGCGGGTTTAAATGTAGATGCAATGGCGGGGATCCTACGCGGAGAAGACGTCGTGACACCGAGGGATGGAGGGTCATAACAAAACGTTCCATGGTCATGAATCGTGATAAAATCGTGAGCGAGAAAAGAAGAATGCGAATAGTTAAATATCGTTGGAATGGTGCTTGAAAACATGAACTCTGCGAAGATTTGACAAAAATAAGAAAAGAAGCGATCATAGTAAGTCTAATGTTATGATGACGATGAAGTAGAATGAAAGTGGGGCACATGGATGTTACGAAGGAGATTGAAGGCGGAGGAAAGCCGATGGTCTTTCTGGCTGTAGGCCGCAGCATCGCCCCTGGGTTTAATAGGGGTTTCAGGCGCAGAAAGGCGCACAGCAGCGGCATTTGTTGTTGGCTGCTCGTCTGGCGAATGTTTGGCCGAATGATGAACATACCCAGTATGATCGAGGTCCATGGGGACCGCAGGCGGTGTGCGAGGCAGGGAGAGGGAATCGGAGGTACTTGGTGAGTCCTCCTCGACGTCCATAGATGAGTCGGACGCGTTGGAGGTGCGACGCGCTGGTACGGGCGGGCGGGCGGTAGATGAGCCGGTGAGGGAGATGCGGAGGTGGGGACGAGAACGTGAGATCTTCAGGGCTACGATTGCGTCGTGGTGGACTAGAATGTCCGCTTCGGAGATCTGGAGCTCGAAGTCGAGAACGTCCAGGAATTCACGTTCGATCCGACCGACGTCGCGTTTGTTGAAGAGGCCAGTGCATAATGACCAATGCACATTCTTTAGCGTGGAATCGTTGAGATACTGGGGTGGATTTAACGTTCGATCTATTAGCGTAACCCGAGTGCGCAATCAAGCAGGAACGCATACCTTGTTAGCACATATGAGCGCTCCTAGGAAGACGCGCTCGCATGCCCATTCCTCCAGAGAAAGCTGGAGGTGAGGCCTTGCGCGATCCAAGTATACGAGAGTGCCGAGAAGGACAGGGAGTTGTACACCCGCTCTTTCGATAACTGTTCTTGCAAACCCACTAAACTCCGCATGCGCGGAACGGCGGGAGGAAGAGCGCCCTCGAGTGGAGGTTGAGGGGCGGCCTAGAGCGTAATCGACCACATCAACTACACGATCGACTATGTACTCTATAGACAGATGGAGTTAGTGAGCATCTCTACATTTTTACGTATGACGACGAACTGATACATACCGATGAGAGTACGAGACAACTCCGTGTTGAGGAGCTCCATGAGAGCTGGGGAGTGTAGAGCGGGATCGACGAGGCTTGCGCCGTCGATGCGTGGCCGTTCTTTGGGTGCCATGCCTTCTATGTTAGAAGCTGCGAGGGTCACCTAGCTGCAGAACGGATTGGTTCAGCCACGACTTCTGGGGGAGAGGGGGGAAAGCGGGGACTGACATCACAGCAGAGATTCGACAGTCTTATACAAGTACCGTCGGAGGCAGATGGACCATGTCTAGAGAATCAAAATAGAGACAGCAGATTGACGCGGTACGGGGGACGAGAAGTGGGGCCGTCTATTCACTCTCTCTGGTCTTCAGGAAGACCTCCGTTTTCTAACCCGCAGCGTTGTGATGTCAACGCCCGTTGGGGACATTCTGTGGGAGTATATTTAGGTAGATGAGCAATACTGAATCTCGTTGATCCCATCCATGTGAGTAATATCCAGTAATTGCTTACGCCGGCAATGTAAGCTGGTAGCCTGCTCCGGTCATGCAGAGGTAATTATGATGCACAAACACCGGAAGAGCGGGACGCGCTTCCCGCCCGGGCGGGACTGTGCAAAGCGCTGGTGGCAGTCGAGGAACAGCCAAGCCCGTCTGTCTCGAACACGATCCTGGGGTATGAAGTCAGAGTCGTCTAAGAATATAGAATACTGACACCGTCGTATCACGATTTGAAGTAAAATTGGAATCCCCTGTCGCAACTTACAGTACAATTACCTCTAAAAATATCGATACATGTCACACGCGGGGTATCGCTTTAGTATAGGTTTTCCTCCAGACCGCCACCAACCATCTACAGCACCTCGTCTGACTCAGTGGGATGGAACTTGACCCTCACCTCCGCAATCTCTTTCCTTGCCTGCTTCAAGGTCCGCGCAATCTTGCCCTCCAATGTGCTCGCGTCCTCTACGCTCAACATACGTGGCACCTCTGCAGTGAGGTCCACGAACATCAAGGCACCAGCGCGCATTGCACGGAGGTCTTTGATAGATAAGAGGTTTTCCGTATGCTGCTCAATTTGGGACGGGGTAGTCGAACCATGGTTTGACGGTAGCAGAGGTTCAAGAGCATCTAGCAGGGTAATCCTTGTCTGAGGCGTGACACTGGCATCTGTCAGTTGGCGGAAGGCAGCCACGGTAATCGCCCAGCCCTGTTGCACGATCAGTATCGACACCAGCAGGCCTAATCCGATCATGAGTTTTTAGCTTCGTCTCAGTGTATGCATCTAAATAAGATACTCGCCTCCGATAGGGTCCAAAGGTAGACTGGGAAACCACCACGTGCCAAGGATAGCCACGAGAGCGACCAGACTCGAGTACGCGTCGCTTCGATGGTGTACGGCGTTGGCAAGCAACACAGAGCTACTCTCTTCATCTGCAACTTTCTTCGTCGCACGGTACAACCACTCCTTTGCGATGATTCCGATACCCGCAAACCATGCCGCGTTCGGGTCCAACGCGTGTTCGTGCCCGTGATCTGACGCGACTGTAGGTATACTGCTCGTCACATTTGTGACGTTCACAAGCACGTCCTGAAGAACACCGGCTGGAAGATCTACCGCTACGTGGGAAAGCGACTGTCCTAAAAGCGATAGTGAATGCAGTCCTAGGCCCACTGCGCCTCCGGTAAGCAGCAGCGAGATCGCTGCAGAGCCCAGCACTTCAAACTTTCCAAAACCGTATGGATACAATTCTGACGGCGGTCTTCTTGAGAGTTTCCAGCAGGCTAGGGTGATCACGTCCCCAATTAGGTCTGTCGTCGTGTCAGTAAGTGCCAGCGTTACATCGACTTGGAGGACAACACACCGCCTGCTGTATGACCTGCATCTGCCAGCAACGACGCAGAGTTCATATACCAGCCTGCTGCACCCTTTGAGATGGTAAGCCCGACGTTCGAAGCCAAGCCTATGAGCGTTATTCGACTCCCTCTGTCGCCTTTGCAGTGCACAGCGTGTGAACCATGTCTGAAAGAGCACCGTTTTGCAACGACGTACCTCCGCCCTTGAGCGCCTCGACCACTTTATCTGCATCTGCATGGCTCTCCTCTGTGTGCGAGTGCGAGTGCGATAATGATCCAAAGATGGAGTGGGAATGTGAGTGAGAGTGTGAATGGTCATGATCGTGTTCCTCGTGGTCATGCTGGTGGTCCTCTCGTACATCCCGCGCTGGCTCTTTTCCCTTTGGCGACTGGCTGGAATGCGGACGACGTGCTACGAGCGTTGCCATGGGTGTGAAGCTCAGCGAAGGTCGTTTGGAACCGACGGTCAGATGTACGACGTTCCTGGCGCTCAATCTCGCTGTTTCCCAGGTCGCCGACGTGGCTCTTCTACAACTAGGAAGCAACGGAGGACGTGTCCGGTAGACGTGTACTGGTCGCGCGAGCATCGTGCACAATCTCTTTGAAATGTCCGGCTGTAGCTAAGGAGAGAACAGTGACCGCAGGAGGTAGGCAGTGCAGAATCTGTCCAGCTGCCCCAAGTCGTTCGATGCCGCAAAGAAGGTTTAGGAGGCAAGAAGGCCGGAACGATGCTCAACGTCGGTCAATAATACAGCTGGAAAATAATGGTGGGTAGATTTCGACATATGGTGTGAACCCAACGTTGCTAGCCGGTAGGATGACTTCACACCCCCCACGAGATTTCCGCGCTAATGCTTACGCAGATAGGGAAAGATAAAGGATTGCAACAAGTCTAAATCTCGTAAGGACGCAATGTCATACGCAGGGTTTATATTAATGTGGGCAGAGAACGAGATTTTAGGAGAACAGGAAGGGTCCCGCGGCTGGTCACAAAAATCTCGTGGACATCGTCTTCCCAGCTATCCACGCAAGAACGATCTGCGATTTCGATGTCGAATTGCTGCATAACAGCGCAAACGACCGCTCGCATCTCGGTCATGGCTACGTTTTTACCAGCGCAAACCATTGGACCAAGAGAGAATGGTAGAAAGACGTCGCGTTCGGTGATGACTTGGTCCTGCGAGATGGCCTCGCCCGAAGGTAAGACAAACTTCTCCTGGGATAGCCAGCGGTCGGGCCAGAAGGCATTGGGCAACGGGGAGAAATGTTTAGGGTCACGGTGAATAGAATATGCCCACGCCGCAACCTGGGTTCCATCCGGCACAAAGCTGTTGAGGGACCCCAACTATCTTAGAACGAAACAGAAAACGGGGTAGAGTGCTTTCACTTACTGTGGACCAACCATTCTTCCGCCCGTCCCAGATACAACCCTGCGTTGTAAGCCTGTCAGTACTGGAGGATAGAGACGCAGGGATTCGTTACTGCGGAAAAGGGTTCAGCGCTAGTTTTATATATCGTACCGGGGTACTCACATGCAGGCGTTCAAGTAAGGCATCGCACCTTGTCTCGCAAGGTCCATCAGAGAGTCCTCTCCGGGAGGAAAGGCGTCATCTACTTCTTTACGCAGGCGATTAAAGCATTGTGGCTGACTGAGTAAGAAATACCAGAGATGAGCTAAAGCTGTCGCGGCAGTGTCAGAGCCAGCCTAGACAAATGTGCATAAGCTGTGTGTATAACAGGAGGTGAAGTCAACATGCTTACAATGATAGCGAGTTGTCCATCAATAGCACAAGTCTCCAGAGAAGGTTTAATCGGTTCAACTCCGTCCTCGTCCATCTGTCATTCCCGGTCAGTGGCGATTTCTGATCCTATAGAGTCGAACTGACGAGATAATGGAACAAGTCAGGATGGATGGAACCTCCGTCAACTCTTCGTTTTACTGCCTGCTCGCCGGCTACTTTCATCTCTTCCCAAGACGTGCTTCCTCCAGGTATGTATCCAAGGAATGGAATTGACCAAGGGACATGAGATATCCATGCAGCTTCTCTGTACAATACTCGGTTACCGTCATTTGAAAGATAAGATTGCACGACGTACGTTAGGGCTCTTTCAATCAAATCAGACAAACCGTGCACATCACGGCCATTTTGAAGCATGCCAAAACCATAGCTAAATCTGCAGAGGTAATAGAGTTTGAGCCACAGGGTAATTGTGGGGATGTCTCATGCGTAGTCACTTACGCCATATGACCCATGAAATCGAAGCTTCGCAGCAAGCACCACGTCAACCGTATATCCTCGACTCCGACAAATATAATGCTTACCCGAAGAATGTCATCCATGCAGAGATGTCGACCTTTTCGCCTTCCCGCTGATGAAAAGCTCGGGCCAATTCTCCGACTTGGCTTCTTACTAGATCCTCGTAGTACTTCATTGCCGTGCTATTCATTCCTCGGGCCCATGGCTTACGCCGAATGGTGTGCAAGGCAGGATCCCGCAGGCCATCCAAGCTTACGCCGGCTTCGTGTTCTCGAGTGTCATAGTCTGAGGGTACAAAAATCAATTCATGATCAGCGCAGGTAGATGCTATGACATACATGGGCCCCTCGGAAGACCTTTTGCCCCGAGAACTGCAGTCGACATGTCTTTGTGGCTGATAGAGAGCTCGTTGGGCCCTGTAAAAGATGGATTAAAGTTGGATTCCATTCAAAATATCTTGACAAATGCTAACCAATGCGGACGACTTCGCCATACTTCTCATGAAGCTCTTGTACATATATATGCGCCTTTCCATAACGTGCGACAAGGTAGGCTATCCAACCTTTCGAGATTTTGCAAAGTAAAGGCCCTGGATAGCGTGCTAAAGGGTGGAAAGGAGATATTCTGTAGGCGACAGTGACGAGAACAAGAAGGGACCAGTATAAGGGAAAGATGACAACGATAGTGCCTAATATCGTTGAGGATATGCCCCGAAGAGAGGCTGATAGAAGGCCAGGTACGGCTACCAGAAAACCCAACGCTGGTAAGACCCCTGCAGGCTCATATCGATGATATACGAAATAGGCTGCCTGTCCAGAGATGTATAAATTGAACAAGAGGTAGGGAATGGGATCAACCGCTTACCAAGCTGGCAATTGATACAAGAATTCGACCATCCAAATCCGCAAAAAGGTTTGAGGATGCGACGATTAGAGACATTTTGTCGAGATGTGTACCTCTCTGATACGAGCAGGGACGGAAAGCGATGCTGTCTATCCTTCTTTTCCAGCTTTATATCCATGTCGTGAGGTGGGTTTCCAGTGGGCCGAACTAACCTTCCTGAGCTTACCGTCGATCCCAACGGAAGCCAACAGATGGAAATTCCGACCGCCCTGAGAGATCAGTCTCAGTATGGTGGCGTAACAAGGGAGTCTCCTTCGAAGGGTTATCCTTACCACAGGAACGGAATGGATATATTCCACTGGACCGTTAGGAAATATAGCGGATGGGGTAGTGATCTACCATATTAATGGCTGTTTGCTATCAGAAAGCTGCATGGGGAAAGTCTCGATGATTGCCGCCTTTACAGAATCGTATGGTCGAGCGCTGGGGTCTTCTAGAGCATAAGTTACGCTGATTGTAGCTTCCTACAGAAGAATCTTCCGAGTAGTCCATCATCCTGTGGCCCTAGTATTCTGCGCTCGGCTTGGCATTCGTTGCCAACCTCCCACGGCTGATTGGAAGATGAGGCGAGTGGTACCATTTCTGCTCGACGGTAAGCTAGATAGAACAGAATAAGTGGACGATGCTCACGGATGTAAATCGTCGCCTCACTACGATATGCGTTGTCAGGGGTCTGGCCTGCAAAACTATACACCCAGTGCCCGGACAGCAGGAACAGTTGAAATGGCAGCCGTCAGATGCGCCCTAGTAGGCTGTAGTAGGGGGAGGGGATACGAAACATGGCCAGTAACAGAACGGTGAGACTGTTCTGGCAACAGTTGCTGTGACGCAGGCGACAGGATAATCATCTGAATTAAAACGATCGGCGGTTTTAATTCCTTGAAGATAAACCCTATAGAGCGAAATAAGTAAAGTAGCATTTAGGATGAGCAGTCACTCACTCACGAAGCTGACAGTGAAGAAGACCAGCTTATACTCAACGGTCTCGACGAACATCGACGCTGTAATTATGGAACGAGGCCAACGGGCGCCCGAGAGGCTTGACTGAATGATTCTTTCAGCATGCCTCTCAATATCTAGATGTTGCACTTACCGACAAGATCTTGCTGGAAAGAAAGTGACGGTGTGCTTCCGGGAGGGGCTGGATTACTACCTCCAACATCCAATGTGAGATATGCGTGTCCCCTGTTCATTATGCCTCGCAAGGAATCGAAGGCACGCATACTTCAAACCGACGGAAATATGAACAGATGAGAGCTCTGATATACCTTGAATTGCGTCAAACCTCCTGTCAAAAGTTGAGCACAGTAAGTTATGGACCTCGTAAACGTTTTGTAAGAGTGCTGTCGATAAGCGCCAACCAAAAATCGGTAGAAAATCTGGGATAACTGAAGATAATAACTTACATTTACACTTAAATTCACCCGATAATGTCTTTACAAATACAATTTCCACGTCCGAGTCTACAAACACACTATATATCTTCTCAAAAGCTCATAACCAGCATCACGCGGGGTACAGTCCCTCTAGAAGTTTGACAGCCTTGGGATATATGGGATGATCCTTGCTACCAATTGCTTTCTCGGCGATCTTCGGTACGTCTTCCTTCGGAACTTTATATTCACCTAGATCGGAGTGAAGCCCTAGATCGTCTACGAGTCTGTTAATTCAGGGTACCATCATCAGCTAAATCTCAGCATATTTTTACATTTCGGATACTGACTTCTGTATAGCGGTAGACAGGGTACGGATGTCGTCTTCTACTGAGCCGGAAGATGGCTGGCGAAGGTAGAAGAGAGAGTTGGCAAGCCATTCTTTGTCCTCATCAGTGGCGATTTCAGCTTGCAAGGCAACCACGGAGGCGAGGGTCAGGCACTAGTGATGAGTCGCGCGACATTCAGACTCCGTGCTATGACAATATGTTGTATACTTACTGAAGTAATTCCGTGGGGAATACTGTATGCGGCGCCCAGTTTATGACCGAGAGCGTGGGAGAGACCCAGAGCACTGCGAATGAGTTGATCTCAGTTATATTTCACACCGATAAATCGATATTTTTTAAAAGTAGACACAGACCTGTATTTCTCGAACCGGGCTGGCCATAAACTCATCCAAGACGCAAGTTGTAGTTTCTGGCGCACGTCGAGCGCCTGAGGGTTCACCTTAGACTGAGGAAGAAGCTTGAATAGGTCTGCAATGGCAGCATAGCAAAGATATTTGATGGGCGGAGGAACAAGAGGACGGTAGAGATTCTCTGATGCGAAAGGTCAGAACTTCAGCTCACAGGTTGACATTTTGATTCTCTTACCGACGGCATGATCGAGTGCTCGCATACCTGTCGAAAGCCTGGAGGGAATGAGAAGCTGCATTGGAAGCTAGAAAGACGCATCGTTCACCAAAGACGCTCAGGTGTGGCTAAGGTCAACTGGGCATCCAAGATTATGCCTGCAGGAGCGAGTTCCTGAGAGCTCACTGAAACTTTGACGCCTTCATCGTTTGTGAAACCGGCGCCGATCTGCAATATGTACATGAGTTGATATGACTGCACACCAGAAACGTCGGTCAGTATATACTCACAGTGTATTCCGCAGCGCTCAGAGTAGTCGGAATGGCAATTTGCCTGAGTGTGGGGCCGCCCGTCTCCTGTTGGTGAAGGTACAGGATCGCCTTGGCTGCATCGACGGGGGATCCTCCGCCAACAGTCACAATAACATCTGCACCGGCATCCTTGAAACTTTGAAGACCTTTCCTAATGCCAGCAACAGGCGCATGCTGCCCGATCTCATAGAAAGTAGCGCCGTGTGCGCCGCATTTTTGCAGAACGGATTCCACTTGCTTCACGACGTCCGTCTGGGTTGGCAGATCACGTCAACTTCAGCAGAACGGTAGAAGTACAGTACGAAATTACCTTCTCGAATAGACTCTTTCCGGTGACAATGAAAGCCTTCTTTGTTCCCAGAGTTTGAAGAAGCTTTGGAAGCGCTTTTTCAAGACATCCGGGACCGTAATACACTCCTTTCAGGGTCTCGGTCCACGAGTAAAACCCCTGGAGATTCGTGGACTCGTATTGCGAAGTATCCATTGCGGACATGGCTGCCAGATATCTAGGATTAATCGTCGTTTGTTACAGGAAGATATACAGTCTTCACAGCAATCAGTCAACCTGGATTGGAGTCCACACTCATCGCGATCATCATCGCGGTCATAGAACAAAGGGGTTATGCGAGCGCTGGACTTACGTAACTTGAAGTCTACGAGCTTGAGCGGCAACCCAAAATCACACTCGATGAACAATGTTCAATGGAAGGCTCAATAGTCTGCACTGGTAAATTACTACTTATTTGTCAATCAATCTGTATCATGATCATGAGCCTCTGATTGTGCCATCATAACAGCTGACATACAGGATACTGTGTTAGAGGAGGACTATTTGGCTACCTCGGAACAACTACGGTCTGGGTTTGAGCTCAACAATGCACCCTTTGGGCCGATACTTTGTCACGATGACCCTGATAATTCAGCCTTCATCATTGCCATACGAACTGAGACAGCTGCCGCTGCGGCGCGACATCCGAAAGACATTAGCGACCCCTCCAAATGACCCTCCAAATGACCCTCCAAATGACCCTCCAAATAATAGTTGTTCTCTTCAGCTTCAAGCTTCGGCATCATGTATTCATTGTCATGTTTGCGGAGACTCGAACATCAATCTCGGAATCACTCCCCATCCTCTACATAAGCACCGCGGCACTCCAGGGTGAGTTGACCAGAATACCGGGCGGAGTACGAAATACCTAGACTTGATATTGAAGACAGACTGTGGCCTCTGCCGTTCAACATCCACAACATTCAACGTTCGTATTCCACCGGAGCCCGTCTTCAACGTTCCACGATTACTGCCAACATTTTGTTCCAAGATCTTCATTTTGGGACTTGTATCGACGCGGCAAACGAGATCATTAACTCAACTTGCCTCCACTTATGATACATAGGCATCCCCCAGAAATCATCGACAACATTATCGACTACGTCAAAGACAAGGCAACGCTCTCGGCGTGTTCCTTGGTTTGTCGCTCATGGACCCCTCGCAGCCGCTACCACCTTTTCCGCACGGTGAAGCTCATCCCCTCGCGTTTCGAGCTTGTTGGTCAATCCCAGCCAGCGTTTTGTGACTCTACGTACCCACCTGAACCTGAATTTGAACTATTGGATCTAAAGCCCTCCCCAATGGTTACATTCAGGGCCTTCGACGCGTTCATCGCGTTTCTCGAGTCGTCTCCTCATCTCATAGGTTTGATCCGCGAACTGTCTATCGACGGTACGCGTTACAAAGGTCGCAGTAAATTTCGGATTCAACCGCCAGAGGAAAGGGTTTGCCAAATCCTTCGACAACTGCCCAAACTTCAAGCTGTCCACCTTCACAAAATTAGCGTGCAGATATTTTACGACAATTCACGAACATACGGAGACGGACTTCCGCGAACTCCTTCCATCCTCGAGGAACTCTTGGACGCATTGGCTCCCATGAGGAACTTGGAGGAGTTGCGTATCACAGATGTGACATTCAAGTGCAAACCTCGTCAACCCTCGCAATCAGAGTCAATTGCGGACTCGGCCACCGTGGTATCGCCCTTCTCCAGACTAAAGACGTTTGAAATGTGGCTGGGTCATGTCTCCAACATGTGGCTTCCGAGCTTTTTGGTTGAGTTCCCTTTCCCTCAGAATACGCAGGTATGTTGTCTACGTAGGCTGGAAGTCAATGTGGACCGTTCAAATCTGAAACGTGTCGGGGAGTTTCTCGAGATATTTGGCCCAAATCTTGTCCATCTTGGCCTCCAACTCTGGCCTATGGGTCTGGAGCCCCGACATCAAGACCCTACCTGTGAGCCTTTACGTTCAGATTACCATTCTTACACTCATGATGCCTGGCTTTGCTAGTCACTAAAGAGGTCGCTGACTGGCTCAGCATTGGCTCCTGCATGCAACTCGAAACACTTCAATTTTACTTTCAGATGCCAGTAAGCACTAGCTTAGTACCTTGGAGTTTTGCATGCGGCATTTTGTCCGTCGCATCCGAGGCCTCACACAGCCTGGATTCCATTGCCTTTGTTCTCGATTCCCCACCCTCTCCGATGGATCTCGAACTCAAGGAATCATTTTCCCACGTGGATGAACTGTTGGCAGGGAATGGTAATCTCAAGGTGGTGAGCGTGCGTCCGAGGCAATCTAGTTCTCTATTCCCAGGAGCGCAGAAACGTAACTCACGGCTAGTATCTATGGTCGCGGAAGAATTTGTACTTCTGAGGGAAAAAGGTGTCCTCCAAGTTCTGGATTGTGAATGATTGGAATCATTCCTCTTCGTGGTTTCCTTCCAGTTGCTAGATCATTATAAGCTCCCCCTCGCCTAATATAGTATTAATGCCACTAGTATGTAGTACAACTTATCTCTACTTTCTTGATATACAACCTCGCATATCCGTTGGAAGCCTTCAACGATAGCCAGAGCTACGCTGGCAATATAGATGTAGGTACACTTTTCGACAGAAGCTGTGGTGGTAGGCCACTGGAGTCGAACTCGCGAACACTCGGGCCGCGTCGAATGATCCCGTGGGAAGCAGCGTGATTGGCCGAGAACGGTACCGGAATTGCCGGTCAAGCGCCTGTCCTCCCAAGGCACGCAACGTTTACGAGACTCGTGTCCGGCCAAGTGATTATTCTGGCTATTTCGGAATTATGACAAAACACCGAATATAACCACTCAAACCGCCCCTGTCGACGACTAACATTCTCCAGAGCTTCATCTGCTCCTTTCCTGGCACTGGCAGAAAGATGTCCACGGTCACTATCGCTCCGTTAGAGGAGAAGGTCGCAGTGCTGGATGAGAAAGCAGCGAAGGCGGGGTCGAGCTCAACGAGGGACTACATGATGAAGTTCGTGTGCGCCGCGATGAGTAGTGAGTCATTACTGGGAGTGTAGCCTTGTGCCATACTGAGAGAGACGTTGGCATTCAGACATGGCCGCTTCAGGCGTTAGTAACCCTCTGGATATGTACGTCTAACCCTTGCTCCCTATGTAAGCTAATGGCTAAAGTTATAAGTGTGGTATAGAATTAAGGTACGGGGGCACATAGTGTCATTCGACGCCTTGAACCATGATCCCCCCAGAGTCTGACCTAAATCCCCCAGGTCCGACAACAGTTACGAACACAGAGTGAGAAATGATCATTTGATAGTGGTATTTCACGCTTACGATACATTAACATAGTTCCTGGTGCAAGAGCTAACGCGTTTTGGTCGGTTGGAACTCAAATGGCGCGTACAGAAGGTATCCGCAGCCTCATGAACGGCTTCACTGCGTCTATGCTACGTGAGATCGTGTATTCCGGTCTTCGTCTTGGCACATATGAGTTCTTCAAAGACAAGTATGTTGCATTCCTCGGATCCTGGAGATCATAACTAAGTAGCTCGGCTTCAGACTGCATAGCGCGTCGAAAGGTGCATTGACTCGCGAAGGCCTGAGTCTGAAGGTTCTGGCTGCCACATGTTCAGCATCAATAGGCTCGTAAGTAAGTATTTGTTACTAGAAATTGACAGTGAATAATCAACCTTCCAGAGCTCTAGCTAACCCCGCAGACTTGGTGAAGGGTAAATCGCCGCACACACTCAGCGAAGTATGAACTGAACGATTCTTCAACTAGTGCGTATGCAAGCACACTATCCGGAGGGCAGTCCGTATCACAACACACGACATGCCTTTGCTACCGTCTTCCGAGAAGGCGCTCATTCTCCCGCTAACGCAGGATCTCCGCTGTTAGGTGGACTTCGTACGCTGTGGCGCGGGGTAGAGGCGACTACAATCCGTGGCGTTATTTTGTCGACCTCACAGATTTGTTCCTATGATCAGGTCAAGCAGATGCTGAAGAGTAGGGAAATTATGCAGGAAGGGATGGGGCTGCATTTAACTGCAAGTTTGTTTGCTGGGTGAGCGACTTGTTTAACGCCATTTTTTTTGCTTGATTAACCTTAGTGTAGGTTATTCTGTTCGATAACATCGAATCCTGTCGGTGCGTGCCCCTCGTTATCTTCTTTCAAAAAGTCCACTGATTCCGTCGATCATAGACGTTGTGAAAGTACGGCTAATGACGGATAAGAACCGACAGATCAACGGTGTCATGCATTGTGTAAGGACGATCCTAGTGAACGAAGGCCCGATGGCTTTCTACAAAGGTTTCGGGATGTGCTGGGGACGGGTACGTGTCCTTTTAATATCTGATGATTAGGCACGGGAACTTACTTGAGGCCAGTTGGGAACACACACTATTGTCAGCTTCTTAACATTCGAGCGTTTGAGACGCTTGTTTGGTATAGACCCCATGTAGACCTATCATTTCCTTTAGATATCACTATAGATACCTTGGATTATCAGCGATCGAAGCTTAGACTCTTTCCAGTGGTCACTCGGAGATGATATTCATGTGAGTATTTATGTGATATAATATCATAGATACACATGTTGATCGTCTGCTAGCCCCCTTTCCTGAAAATAAAACCACAGGTACGTACTCGACAGGTCATTTGCCTGGAGTCTACGTTTTCACAAAGCAATCTCTTTGTACCAGACATCGAGAAAGGTATAAGCTCTATCACAGCAGGTAATGAGTGATGGTCCCATGTATTTGAAGAGAAACCCTTACCAGTGAAACTCTATCCCGAGCGCTCTAGCAGGTTATTAAGACACCTAGCGACAATACCCGCTCCTTCCGCGACCTTCTCCTTATCCTCATCACGTACTTTCGCCAGGATTCGACCGAAACGGTCAGGATGCCATCGGCGAAGCGCATTCCGTATCCGATCCTTCCTTGTTTGTTCTTCCGAATGTTGAGGAGACAGTAGGAACATGGCAATGCGTGCTGGTCTAAGATCTTCTACCGACCGCGGCGGAGTGATCAATGGCCAAGGGACCGTCTCGAAAGTGAGAGGATCAGCGGCCTCGTCTCCGCTAGCAAGACTACTCCATTTGGCTTCGTAACTCTTCCATGCAGCACGCTCCGCTTCGTCTCGCTCGACCTTCATCTTATCCTGCTTCTGTTTCCGTCTCTCCTTTTCTCTGTGTTCCTCAAGCGCCTTCCTTCTTTCATACGCCGCACGACACCTCTCAGTCTCCCTTCTCCTTGACTGAAGCTTGCGCAGTTCTTCTTGCAACGCCATATCCAATTCCTCCTGGAACGAGCTTTGCCTCGTCCAGTATCTATCCTGTCTCGGTAGATGATGATGTATCTCCTCATCGACAACTTCGTGAATCTCCTCCATCAAATCCCAGTACCTGCCCTCCGCCTGCCGTACAACGAGTTTCGCACGTTCTCGTATATCTCGTTCCTGCTGCTTTAGCACCCACCGCACCGTCTCCTCATTCTGCCGAGCCATCTCTTCGATCTTCTGCTCCATGACCCATGCGTACGTCTTTGCCATGTGTCGCCAAGGCTCTTGATCTCTATCCCTTCGGGCATCGGAGGGCTCAAAGGAAGCGGCGGTGCGAGATCTGCGTGGTGAGGGGCACACGTAGGGGATCGGGCGTGCGCCTCCGTTAGACGACGTTCGCGAGTAGCAATGCTTCATACTCTCGGGGTAATACCATGGTCTGCCATGGTATGCTGGTGGATGACGTGGGGTTTCGGGCATAACGTGTATGTGGTCCATTGGAGAAAGAAATGGTCGAATGGCGGGGGTCAAAAGATAGCAATGAAGCAAACCGAGCTTCAGCAGCTCGGTGTTCGTATAGTAGGAGCAAGACCAAGAGTGTGAAAAATCGGAACCTGAACCTGAAGACGCGTTATGTATACGAGAAAGTTCCCAGAGCGAGGGGGTGGCTGGTGTATCGTGGCCAACACCTTGTCTCCTCGTGCCCAAAACGGACCTTCTGCATCATGTTCTTGCACCTATCCTAATCTCAACATGTTTCTGCGGATGTCAGCACAACAGTCCAGCTGCCTGGATATGTTCTTCCATGGAAGCTGAGCGGACGATATTATTGCTCTAGCACTTACCTTCCGCCGGTGCGAGACCGCGAAGGAATGCTCTTGTGACAGATAAAGTGCGGTATCACTCGTTGTTTTCTACCAAACAAGCATGCATTGCCTCGTGGCAAACACTCTGCAGCTCAGACCCGGACGAGAAATCGCGATATGAAGTCCACGAGGGAAGCGCACGGTGACGATAGACATAAAAGGGAGCCTCTCTGGAGTAACTCCCACCCTTCAGAAACATGCCCCTCTATAAACGTTCGCGCAGGGCTTCACAGGACCGACACATCCGAGACCAATTAATTAAGCTCAAGTCTCGGAAATACTGCGAAGCAGCTGATCGCAGCACTGTCAATGTCTCTTTCGGATACTGCTGCCGAAGTTGCCAATAGATCAATGGCGTTTATATTACCACAGACCGTAGCTCAATTAACATGCAATTCGGTACTAACGAAAGCAATTCACGAGTTGGACGGAACGAAAGAAGTTGCCTGAGGGCGAGGGTTTGGGCACAATTCACGCTGACGTAACAAGACTGGAGTCGGATCCGAGTTAGGCGTACTCGGAGTGCTTGTGCTCGTCACGATCTGCTACAAATGAAGGTGAAGGTGAGGGTGAGGGCGTGTAGCGCATTTCCTCATCTATGGTAACACAGTCGATGGTTCGCTGCACACTAATTTCCAGCTATGGATAAATTGATAGTCAGTTTCAAGTTAAACTGACTAGATTATGTAGTAGTTACCTTAGTATTTGTCATCTTTTTCTCAGACCGCTAGGGAGAGTTAGTCCGTATTAAGGTCGTAAAGGCAGAGAAATATGTACCATTGAGAATGCTGAGAAAGGACCAGGACTGCCGGGTTGGAGAGAGGCGCGGAAACCAGGTCGTACGCTACCCTCCACGATCGATGAGTGTACTTGACGTAGCGTTTTGCGGGCATTTAGCCTAGGACATAGATGAGAATACAATTTTTTTTGCTGGCGAATGATTACCCACGAAGCGAGGAGAGAATTCGCATATACTACAAATTCGCTTAGAAACGGGAAACTTAGCTGAGGCGACAAAACAGAACTCACATTTACTGATCATGAAATGTAGACCCAGGTATACTAGATTATGTGGCATCACGAGCCACTATCAATTGTTTGTTAGTAGCAGCAAACGGTTCAGGATAGACGTCAGACTCACGCAAACCAATGAGGCAATCGTTGCAATGCTGCGTGTGAACTCGGTAAGTACAGTCAAGAAACGAATCATGAGGAGAAAAATCGAACCAGGTAAGTATGCCGTTTTCCACCGTGTAGAGTATGACTGCATCAATTATCGTGTCCATGCTAGAATGGCCTAGTTTAGCATCAAGACCAAGAAAACTATAGCACCTGCTCACTCGCTACATCCTGTACGCTGCCTCTTCAGGTAGAAGCACATGCCGCCGGCAATCATAACATCCACCAAAGCTGAGAGGCAGAGTCCTAGAGTGAACACCCACTACAGTATCGTGTCAGTTTGTTCCAGTGGGACGAGGCACTCAAGATCATACGCGGAAATCCTTGAAGAAAAGCGAAAATTGTGCCAATCTGACCCTATATGAATCATTATAGGGTTCAGTCTTTGTGTCGTTGAACTGAATCATTCACTGACATCTCTGAGGTTGTAACTGTGAATGGTGGATGTGCATGAGAAGAGACAATTCAGCTGATCGTTGGCCGGCGAAGTGACTCACCAAGTGCTGATGCTGTAGTATCTTGATCAGTGACATGCATGCATATAACAAATCAGATGCTAACCCACCTAGGCGACATACAGCCAAAAAACCCTTTCCAAATCGTACTTAATGAGGTCCAATGTTAATGCATAGGAAATGCTTACTATGGGCGCGGTGAAATACAGATTACCTTTGCTAACTGTAAATGTACGAGATTTAATGGTGGAGCTGCTATCAGATGAGGAACCATGGCGTACGTCTGTACAAGCGGTGCACGAAGAAACTGTTGAGAAGCATAGTTCAGTATCTTGCTAGTGCATCCTCATCGCTGTGGACACTCACCAATGGGAACAAAATATCACGAAAGCCTGAAATTAATGCACAATTGAGATCAAGGTGATTATGAAAGACGTAGTCTCTTTAGCGCACCGTTACTCCAACTGACACCTGTTCAGCATTATGAATGTGAGCGACAACATACCAGTCCAAATTCGTACAAACATACCCCAAGTGACCTTCACACACAACCTATGGTTAGGTCCAACTCAAGAAGAATAGGCAAAATACATACCAAAAAATAACGTCATGAATGTTGGGATTTCCAAAGCTTTCGATGAGGTAGGACCAATTCGCCGTCCCGACCATTGCAGTATGAAATGTGTCAAGCACCCTAGACCAAAATATTGAGATATGATGCAATAACGTAGAGCCCAGAGCCCAACGTACCAAATAACGAGTACCTAGTAGCCAGTAGTCGGTAATACATCAAACGAAGACAATTGCGGAGCACATACCAGCATTTTCAAAGCGAGGAAATCTTTCTGATAAAAGCGCAGGTATAGGTACGCCTGCATCGAAACAATGCCAGATAGGCTGCCGAATAAAATCAGATCCCCAACATCAACACGGTCACAGTACGCGGCGACGCGACATACCCAGTACAGACCACGCCGCCAGCTAACAAGGCCCCGAGAGTCGCACGAATGTTATACGGCGCATCCATAGTGCTTCAGTTTGGTAGTAATGTTGGAAAAAGAAAACCGGAAAGGGGTCTGAGAGGAGGGTCCGGGAATAAAGGAGACAATATGTCCGTTTCTCCAGATATAAGACGGCAGCGAGAAGTCTATTGTGACATACGACACATCCAGCGAGCGTTCTGTCTGCCAGGATATCTCCGCTACTAACGCAAATAAGCCATCATAACGTTTAGCCGACAGACAAAAGACCGTCTGGAAGCCACTCACGAGCGACCACGGGGATGTTCACGCTGGATCTTGAATCTTCTGGCGCTCCCGTAACTGTCGGAGGATGGGGCTGGGCTATACGAAGAACCGTCAGTTAGGACGTGATTCGTCGGTCACACACTACAAGCGGATGTCCGTTCAAGCTGGCGCACCCGACGAGCTGAATAAATTATGTTTCATATGTGTAAAATGCCAGAACAAGCGTGATAGATTGTCAGCTTCTCAGAAATCGTTGACAGTCGCATCTCTTCTTCGGGAGAATGACCGCGAAATAATCTTCATTTATGCTCGGAAGCGGCGCCTGCATATTCATGGGAGTTGAGGAAACCACTAATACATCTGGAAGTTCGATAGGCAGATCACATTCAATGGAAACATCACAGACATAACTCACACAGCGTGATAGCACATAAGGGTCACAATGCATTGCGTGAATCATCATATTCTTACACGTTCATCATACAAACAAACATACACCAGAAGAGCCGGATACAACATGAACACCGATGCAGGCTTAGAGACCGCCACGGAGACGAAGGACAAGGTGAAGAGTGCTCTCCTTCTGGATGTTGTAATCAGAAAGGGTGCGACCGTCCTCCAACTGCTTGCCGGCGAAGATCAGGCGCTGCTGGTCCGGAGGAATACCCTCCTTGTCCTGAATCTTGGCCTTGACGTTATCAATGGTGTCAGAGGACTCCACCTCAAGTGTGATGGTCTTGCCGGTCAAGGTCTTGACGAAGATCTGCATACCACCACGGAGACGGAGGACTATAAAGGAGTCAGTTAGAGAACCTTGAGACCACAAAATCAAAACACACCGAGGTGAAGAGTGCTCTCCTTCTGGATGTTATAGTCAGAAAGGGTACGACCATCCTCGAGCTGCTTTCCGGCGAAGATGAGACGTTGTTGGTCTGGAGGAATTCCCTCCTTGTCTTGGATCTTCGCCTTAACGTTGTCGATGGTGTCGGAGGACTCCACCTCAAGGGTGATGGTCTTACCAGTCAAGGTCTTGACGAAGATCTGCATACCACCACGGAGACGGAGGACTATAAAGGAGTCAGTTAGAAAACCTTGAGACCACAAAATCAAAACATACCGAGATGCAAAGTACTCTCCTTCTGGATGTTATAGTCAGAGAGTGTGCGACCATCCTCGAGCTGCTTTCCGGCGAAGATGAGACGTTGTTGGTCTGGAGGGATGCCCTCCTTGTCTTGGATCTTTGCCTTGACATTGTCGATGGTGTCAGAGGACTCGACCTCAAGGGTGATAGTCTTGCCCGTGAGCGTCTTGACGAAAATCTGCATGCCTCCACGGAGGCGGAGGACTACCACGCGATTCAGCCTCTACATGGCCGAGAGCAGGGACAATAAATGCAACATACCAAGGTGGAGAGTACTCTCCTTCTGGATGTTGTAATCGGAAAGAGTGCGGCCATCCTCGAGTTGCTTGCCAGCGAAGATCAAACGCTGTTGGTCGGGAGGAATACCCTCCTTGTCTTGAATCTTAGCCTTGACATTGTCGATGGTGTCAGAGGACTCGACCTCAAGGGTGATGGTCTTGCCGGTCAAGGTCTTCACAAAGATCTGCATACCTCCACGAAGACGGAGAACTGTAAGATGACATAAGTAACATTCCTCATTTGAAATGCGAAGATATAATCACCAAGGTGAAGGGTGCTCTCCTTCTGAATGTTGTAGTCAGAGAGCGTGCGGCCGTCTTCGAGCTGCTTTCCAGCGAAGATAAGGCGCTGTTGATCGGGGGGAATGCTGATAAGGGGCGCGACATGTCAGTATACAAAATGAATTACACAGAAAAATCTACGGACCCCTCCTTGTCCTGGATCTTGGCCTTGACGTTGTCGATAGTATCGGAGGACTCGACCTCCAAAGTGATGGTCTTTCCAGTCAGGGTCTTCACGAAGATCTGCATGCTATATGCAGCGACAATGTCACCAGATGTCCTTCAGAATAAAATGCGAGACCTACGTTGTGGTTTACGATGAGCGATGGGTTGTGAGGGGATGGTGGTGGTTGAGAAGAGAGAGGCGGTGGCGATGAGCGCACGCCTTATTAAGATGAGGCGGGGTCTAGGCGTCTTCGGCAATTGCCGTGGGGCAGTGTCAGCATCGTAATCCTAAAAAGGAAAGCGATGTGGTTCTCAAAGAAAGCTGCGCAAAAATAAAGATGCATTTTTATACGTGGACAAATGGGTAATTAGGAAATCAATGAAGATGGACCTTGAAAACAGACGCGAGTAAGATCATGACTATAATGTTGCCAGGGTTAACTACAGATCGATGTACCACATACACGAAACCACAATGTATACAGGAGCTACAGTTACGAATATATGTCCCAAAAAAGTTCGAAATTTGAACACAACGACGTATGATACAATGCAACGCACGAAACCGGGGTATTTGCACAGGAGGGAGGGAGTACGAATGAATGTTACAGATAGACTGATGATTGTTTGACGTGGATATCGACGACAAGTGTTGTTAAGATGGAGTGTAGAAATAAGCCCGTGAAGATGATGCGAGCGATTTGCGAGGATAATAACGTAGAAGCTGTCATCATCAAATGCCCCCGTACGCTGAGCAATGATATCAGCGACCCGCTAACATCTTCCTGCGACGAGGAGCAGGGCTGCTGACATCCTCCACTTTGCATTCCGGAGATACGTCCATGTGCTTTGAAGGGCCCTTGCTGCCTCGTGCGCGAGGGTCTTCCTTTACAGCTGGGATCTCGCCGCTTCGAATGAGATTGTGCCAGTAGAGCACGTCACCAGCCCTGATTCGTTCGGGTTGTGTCCTGATAGATTCAGGTTGAGGAAGATGAGGACCGTAGGGAGAAACTGGAGAGAGTGGCGGTAAAGAATTGGGTGTCTCAGGAACCATCCTTCTCCGGAGCGGAGGAGTTGTAGGAGATTCTTGTCCTGGTGAATAACGGGCATCGGTAGGCGAACGCAAGGTGGGAGATGTGGGAATGTAGCCAGGATGGCGTAAATACACTGGCATCTGCTGCGTTTGCGTAGGGGAAATCGGTGGCATGTCGTACTCTGTCACCCCACACTCCCCGGGAACATAATGTCGTTCACTAGGAGAGATCTCGCTAGAATAAAACACAAATCTATGTCCGTTTGTCATTCGATTTGTGATAGTCATGGAGGATGTGCATCGGTGACAGGGTATCACAATCATATATCCGACGCTCTTTCCGCACGAATGACAGTGTAACGTCTGTGTGAGACATTCACACGTACGGGACATGGTTTGTACTTGTTCTAATTCGGTTCGAGGAGGCGAATTAGGACTCTGTGGCTGACGGTCAACAGGGGATCGCGACGGAGTATGGTCCAGGTCCGAAGCATACGCGGAACAGTTGACTGGCAGCGCATCTGTCGAGTACAGCGGGACAGTGGGCCGAAGCAGCAAAACAGCCTTGACATGAAACAATATGGAGTCAGACAGGTTTCAACAGAATTCGCATTCAATGCAGAAAGGTTCGCAAAATGTGACACAACCAGCGATTCTGAGTTGTTCTAAGCATATCCCGATATAATCGGAACACGCTAATAAAATTCTATTGGTTCTTGTTACTCACCTTCATGCCCCTGTTCGTCAAAAACGTTCCACAAGACTGGCAATCGAGTATCCACACCTTGTGAATGAGCGGAGGGGGAGGTATCAAAGGCGCAATGCGGGTCAGATGAGGGGGGTGCGGAAGCCATCCTGCAAGTGGGGGTGAAGGCGTAGGCCCATGTGCCGTAGCGTGCGGCTGCCCGCTGACGATATACCAACCGACGGTACTTGGGCGTCGCATTGGATGTGGTACTGCGTCCGCGTGACCCCCGGCGGTGAACGGATTGTGATCCATACGAGCGATACTGTCGTGTGGGGGACCGGTCACATCGTAGAGAACGGTGGGATCCTCTGCTCGCCTTTGGAATATCTGCTGCTCATGATGGGGGCTGTCCGGCGGTGGGTATGGAGGGTAGCGGCTTGAGGGAGAGAGGAGAGCTCTGTCTGTCGCGCGGAAAGGAGAGAGGGTCCTGGCGGGCATCGCGTTCATGAGACGGCGTCGGCGACAGAGACAGAGACGACGGCGACTCGTCAAAGAGGGGGAAACGATGCCCGCCAACGCACGAAGACTGAGGGTACAAGTAGGCGGCAGAAGCCAAAAGTGTTGAGGTTTTGGACAGCGGCTTGGGCATGACTTCTGATGTTTCCTGGACAGCGTACTTCCCAAACTCGACCCAAATTCATATTTAAAATGTATTTATCTTTATCAGATTACCGCTGTCTCGTCTCACTCTTACTCTTTTCGCTCTCTCCTTGCAACGCCCACCATCTCAGTTGCTCAGATGCAACCACCGCAGTGTCTGGCCATCTCACCGCTCCCAGTTCTCATCTACCACTTATTTCCATACTGGCCTTTGCATCTCGGCCTCAGATGAGTTGCGGCACGGTCGAGGCTGTGACCCGTAAAAGCAATCGTTCAAAAATTTGCGCTCGTCTTTGCTCAGAGTTCCGCAAACCTCGCATTTCTAGCCAAAGAGTGCACTACAGCGCAGCGCCCTTGTAGTTTGGTCCGTTCGATGTATTTTGCCCGGGGCACCCCAAATCTCCTCGGGGATGAATTGATGGGATGCACACGAAGAGACCCAGGCCCATACCACTTTACTTAGGCACTCTCTCTCTGCTGTGCTATTCGCCGGGACTAGTAAGATCGCCGCATCTTGGCATCGTCTATCTATCAGAAGGAATATATATATATCTGCTTCATCTGCGGTCAGTGTTTGATTTAACGCTGTTCTAGGTTGTCACTCATTGCTCTCATACCCGCGGGTGACTGGATGACCTAGATAACCAAATTCGAAAAAAAAAAAAAAAAAAAAAAAAAACATCGAGCGAATGGAGGCGAACGGGACCCTAACATTGCAACCTTCATCATCCGAACATTCTGTTTGTTCCCATCGCTTGAGAAGAAGATGGCTTTCGGCCCTGCAACCGCTAGCGGAGTCAGCGTTACTCACTTCGCACTATCCCATCAAGTTGCTTATTCATCCCGTTTCACCCACGATGATACTGACGATATTACCCACTCTATCAGTCGTACAGGATCTACTCACTTACAGATCATTGCGTTGTCGTCTTCCACTAGAGCTGCAACTGGTTTCTTTGATATCATCTGCCTACGTACACTGCCCTCGACCCGAAGTTGAACATTGCTCGCTGGTCGATGTGCCTCGAAAATGATATCGACAGAGGTCAATTCTATCTGTTGTAAGTACAGCCTCCCGGACGCTCACTTTTTTTTTTAGTAACGGCGGTCGAAGCTTTGTGGCGTCTCCACTGCTGAACTTCCCTCAAAATCCTGGTTGTCCCGCCGGCCCGTCAGGACCATACTGCTTCAATTTCAATGTTGGATTAACTATGATCAATCACTCATCTGGTTATCCTCTCACACCGGGTACTATTGCACCGAGTGCTTCGTTATCAATCATATGTATTTGATTGGTAGTCCGTCGTTGAATATTTATCAAACGACTCACGGATGCAGTGTTCCAGTGCTTCGCTGTCACGGTCTCTCCCTGCTCAATCAACTTTGACAACCCACGCATCTGCAGTACTAGGAACTGGTCGCATTCGAGTTCCTCCAGTTACTCCTCCTGGATCATACTTCCTCATATCGTATGGCGATCGTACCCTGCGTTTTCCCGATATCTGCATTGCTGAGCCGAAACTCGACCATCGGTCACCCACGCCTTCCTCTCTCGGCGGCGGCTGCGCTTTCGATGCCGAGTAGGCTCCTTGCTGTTACCTTGTGGTGGCGTGTACGACGGCTTGCCCGCTCGCTCGAGTCTACCGCAAGGAGCTTTCTCATCTCGAAGTGTCCCTGGGAAGTAATATTCACGGCAGGAGTAGTATCTTCTATTCCTATGGCGCTTCTCCCGAATCAAAAAAACGCGTAATGACTTCGAAGCTCACCAAAGCCGTACATTGAAGATCGCATGACCATCGATGGGTCTTGGCTCCAGCTATACTCTGATGATATCCATGAATACTATCATTCTCATGGGCCCACAGGGAGCACACTGCAGTCCTTATCTCAAACCCTCTCCATGTGTGCTATGGCCGTCTTCTGGACCTGATGACAGTATAAACAGCGGGATGCGAGTCTGCTGTTTGGTAAGGCTCCCTTCCTCGTCTTTACTCCTCCACAGGACAGAGTTTCACCGGAATGGTTGCCTCTACCTTCTTCCTCGTCTCGCTCTTCGCGCTTGCCCTGGGAAATCCCCTTTCTCGTCGTACCATGCAACTGCATGAGTCACGAGACGAGGTCCCAGAGGGCTTCGTTCAGCAAGGCGCTGCTCCATCCGACACTATGCTGAAGATGCGAATTGCGCTCACGCAGAATAATATCGGCGGGCTCCAGGAAGCGCTCATGGATGTCAGTACTCCTTCCAGCGCTCTTTACGGGCAGCACCTCTCCAAGGAAGAAGTCAGTACTACAGAAATTATTCCATATAATTCCCTGAAATCCTGACTCAGAGTGCTAGGTCGAGGCGTTCGTCACTCCTTCAGCAGATACTGTGCAGGCGGTAAATGCCTGGCTCAGCGAGAACAGCATCTCTGCGACGACGATCTCTCCTGCCGGTGACTGGCTGGCTTTTGAGATTCCAGTCAGCAAGGCAAACGAGCTCCTTGATGCCGACTTCACGGTCTTCCAACACACGGAGACCGGCGACCAGTCCATTCGAACTCTTGCATATTCCGTTCCGTCTGACCTAACAAGCCATATCGAACTGGTGCACCCGACGATCACGTAAGTGTTCCCCCAGCCGTGTGTATCATCTTGACTTATTCTCTCTACAGGTTCCCGAATCCGTTCGCTCATTTGCCTGTTGTTATCTCTCCCGGTCCGGCAAAGGGTGCCGTTAAACCGTCTAACCTGTCTTCCGACGCAGTGCCAGCTTCTTGCGCGACGACGATCACCCCTACATGTGTACAGGATCTGTATGGTATCCCAACCACCAAAGCTACTGAGAGCTCAAACCAGCTTGGAGTCAGTGGCTTTATCGAGCAATTCGCCAACCAACAGGACCTCAAGGTATAGTATTCATCGTTATCTCTGGCGATTCATTGCCTTGGCTAAAGTTCATCACTTAGACTTTCCTTACCAACCTTCGTCCTGATCTGCCCTCTACCACTGTGTTTACGCTGCAAACTCTTGACGGTGGTTCAAACCCCCAGACGAACAGCGAAGCTGGTATTGAAGCTGTAGGTTGAAACACACTTGCTCCCTTCTCGTAATTTGACAGAGATTTGAAAAGGATCTTGATACTCAATACACTGTGGGAATTGCTACTGGTGTCCCCGTTGTCTTCATCTCTGTGGGAGAAAAATTCCAAGACGGTGCCTTGGAAGGCTTCCTTGACATCATCAACTTCCTGCTCGGTGAGAGCAATCCCCCACATGTGCTTACAACCAGTTACGGTCAAAACGAGAACACGATCTCCCGTGCCCTTGCTAAGTCAGTGTTATCTCCCAATGCCCCTACACGTGTAATTGATCTCCATTACAGCCAATTGTGCAATGCTTACGCACAGCTTGGTGCCCGTGGCACCTCGATCCTGTTCTCTTCAGGAGATGGTGGTGTCGCAGGGTCCCAGACCACGCGCTGCACGACCTTCCTATCCACGTTCCCTTCTGGATGTCCGTTGTACGTATAATCTCTTGACGTAACTCTTGCCTCTGTTCTTACGTTGATATTTTCAGCATGACTTCCGTCGGTGCTACTACTGGTGTCCCTGAGACGTCGGCTTCTTTCTCGTCTGGTGGTTTCTCCAACTTCTTCGGGACTGCCTCCTACCAGACGACTGCTGTCTCTGACTACCTTACAACTCTCGGAAATACCAACTCGGGCAAATTTAACCGCAGCGGCCGTGCCTTCCCTGACGTTGCTGCCATCGGCGACAACGTAGAAATTGTATTCCAGCAGGAGTCTGGTCTGGTCGCAGGTACCAGCTGTTCGAGCCCCATTTTCGCTAGTATAATCTCCCTTATAAACGACAAGCTTGTTGCCGCTGGCAAGTCTCCCCTCGGCTTCCTCAACCCGTTCCTATACTCTACTGCTGCATCGACTTTCACTGATATCACCACTGGAAACAACCCCGGCTGCAATACCAACGGTTTCCCCGCTACGGCTGGTTGGGACCCTGTACGTGAACTTCGATCATCGCTGTAATCACCGAGAAGCTAATGATCTGTGCAGGTGACTGGTCTCGGAACCCCAAACTTTGCTGCTCTTGCTGCGGCTGCGGGTGTATGAGATCCGAGATGATCTTACGACACGGCGAACGATCTGTCTAAAGAGAAAGATAGACTTGCATGACTTTGTGTTCTCGTAGTACTTAACACGCATATATACAACGATACTTCGGTATAAACGTTTATGTAACAAGTTGGAGACGATACTTGATCTTAGGACGTTGCCACGTGGAATTACGATCACTTTTTGATGCTGTTCGAATCCCGAGTCAGCCTGGAAAAAAGTTCACGCAAAGTCCATTGTCCTTTAACCGCTGACCCAAAGGACCGAAAGCTGCTTAATCCAAGCAACAACCGTACGCACGCCACTCGCAAATATCTTCAATTATCCATTTTTAGATCCACGGAGGGACGGCGCACGTTAGTTGAACTCGCCCAACCTGATCGCAAATTCTCATTTGCCAAATAGTAGAGTGAGTTTATTTGTCTGAGGTCTTTGTGTATCGTGCTCATTTCACTGTTTCTTTCTTTTACACGCGGTTTTTAGTGCACAACATGAATAGTACTAGTTCTTCGTGAGTCCTTTGTCGCGGCTTTCATCTAGTTTAGTCGCGAGGCGGCCGGATGGCAGTATCCAGTAGTATAATTGGTTGACAGCCATGCGAACTGACACATAGGACTAACACGAAGCGGCGGTACTTGAAAATTGAATAGAATCGCCTCTTTGTTTTTGTCTTCCATTGTCCTCGTAACTACGTGCACAACTGACACCGCCGTTTCTAGTCGGGAAGCATCGCCTGCCAGTGTGAGCGCAGCCAAACTCCGAAATTGTCCACGCCCTGAAATACTTGCAGAAGACGTATCCTAGTAGTATCCATCCTTCGAGTGTCCACTACAGCATATCCGCGTTCCAGCCAAACTTAACAACCCAATCCTCCAGAACCCGTAGTCCTTTCGACTTTACAAGGAATATGTCGGATATAGCACCCAGCACGCAAGGCCCTTCAACGCCCTCGAACTATGACCAGGATTTTGCCTCAGAAATACCGCCACAGCAAGGAACGTCGAAGCAGAGGAGCAGAAAGAATAGAGACAGAGGAAATTCCCCGCCCCGTCCTGATCGACGCAAAAGTAAGGCCAGAGCAACTTACGATGACACAACATTCGACACGACGCCTTCTCTCTCGAAAAATCCTAGCTCTAAGTACCACACTGGCACCAACCCAGATGCCACCTCTGATGTCCACGCATATCGTCACACCCGCGACCGTTTGCCCTCAGTTCCTCCCCGAGGCCGGCAGCGATACACAGAATCCTCCCGCGCCAGCTCGAATTCCGCTGGTCGCAGCTATTCTCCAGAACCACAACCGCCGCATAGATCGTCGCGTCGTGAACAACATCGCGACTATGATATGGAACAGGAGGATAGGCCTTCGCGCCGGATACGCACCAGTAATAGAGACTCAGAATGGGGGCCACACGGGCCACACGGAGATTCGCCTCGTCGTCAATACCGATCGGAACGACCTCTGAACGATTCCTTCGATCATCGTTCTCATCAGCAGTCCTCTCGAAGGGAGAAGAAATCCCACCGTTCATCCATGTCGCCGCCGCGTTCATCAAGACGTCCTTCTGAACGAAAGCCTGTAGTTAATAATCATATGTTGACGCTCCTCATTGAGGACGCACGCTTCCCCGGGGAGACATTGCAACTGGTGGAGGTGGTCGTACCCATGCGTCAATCGACTGTGGTAGAAGGGTCGTGGGTAGATGCCATGCATATTGGTCAAGCACTACAAAAAGGGCCTGCAAAGATTGATGGTCAGTTCCGTATCTTTTTCGAGGTTTTCCGTGGTCTCAATTTGACCAATTTACGTGATTATACTTAGGTCCCGCGCGGGGGTATGCCAAACGAGGACAATACAAGCAGATCTTCATTCGCGTCTCGGCGGACGGTGAAAGTATCTACACCTCGGCAAATCTCAAGGTCACGTCGGAGAGGACTCTCCAAGTATTCATCGAGCATGTGCGTAGTATCCTAGCTTTTCGAACAATGAGTCAACTGAACGCTTCATGTGCAGATCCCTGTATTTGCGGTGCCTGCTCCATCCATCGTTCGCCCAATTACTCCAGCGAGCGAAAGAATGTTGATTTCTCCATTGCCTACGCCGCTCGCTACTTTGCAGGCTGCCGGGCATAGCTCCGACGACGACGACAATTCAGACAAGAACATGGCCGATGCTTCTCAGCTCCCTGTTTCGCAGAAGCTACATTATTCTGCTACCTCTCCTTCGGCGACTCATTCTTCCGCACATCAACTCGGACAGCGAGACTTCAATAGTACAACAGGGTCCCCACATTGGCAGAACTTGTCGCCTTCTAATTCAATGTCCCCAACCTCCGCACATCGGCCGTCTCTTCATGCTCCAGTCCAAGATAGCTCTATGTTTCAAAAGAATATCTCCGCCGGAGATCTGCCTACTTCTAGATCTGAGCTTATCTCTCACCAACGTCCCGGGGAGCACTTGCTGGCTCATTCTAGGTCCCCATCTGTCTCATCTCGGTTTGAGAATGAGCGTCTCCGCGAGGCGGCCACTCCTGATTCACCGGAAGCAGAGCAACCCTCGGTACCTCGTGCTGGGTTCTTTGACTATAGTTCTTCTCTTCGCACAACTTCTTCAAATACCATGCGGGCCGGTCCCAGTCCTTCTCCTCGCCAGACGGCTCGGCAGCCTATTGATGAGAGATCCATGCCGATTCACCAAGAATATCCACTGTCTAATGGACGGGCTCCTACGACAACAGGGTCCCCTTTTGCAACTAGTAGTCTCAGTACTACATCTCTAGGAGCATTTGGTGGCTTTTCGCAATTTGCTCAGCCTCAACGTTTCGGCTTGCTTTCTACCGCCCGTGATGGTACAAATGCTCCCTCGAGAGCCAAAGACCCGGTGGCCGCACTGGCTACTCAGTCCACGGAACAGAGGGAGATCGATAGAGAAATTGCTTCGTATCTTCGTGATCTGTTCAAGAACGAGACTGGATGGGCAGAAGTCGAGAAGTCGAGGGCGGAACGAACGCCCCTTGTGAAACAGCTTGCGCACTTCCGATACATGCAGGACAAGTTCAACCAATACGTCTCTAAACCTGCACCCAGTCATCTCAAACTAGCAGCCAACGTGCCCATAACAAAGGTGCGTATTTTTCGCCAGTGTCTTCGAGACGTTGGTTGACTTCATGATATAGGCTCAATTCTTGCTGGCGTTCAACTTACCCTTGGCTTGGGGGGACGACTGTACCGATGCTCTGGAGCTGACCGGCTTATATGGCTTTGGTGGAAGTAGGTGTGAAGACCCAGAGGCTATTGCTATGCTCAATGAAGTACCCCCGATCACAACGACGATCCAGGTGGGAAGGTACCTGAAGCGGCTCAGGGCGCTACACCAGCAATGGACCGAAAACCATCCAGCCAACTAGGCACACGTTGACTAGATATCTATAGAAGAAGTTGGTGCACGTTGGTGGCCCATCTGCGGCTTTTGCCTTTTGCTGTGGCCGGCAGAGACCGGTTTTCTGGGAACGAAACTTTCATAGAAGCATATATGCCCTGTTGTTTTCCCGGGTAGTACCAGCCAGTTTTTTGGCATATGTACTCTCACATCTATTACTTATCGAGTCGAGACGTTGTTAGTCATCTTCGGAACCCGCCATCACCATTTTAACACCTCGCAGAACATTTGTCAGAGTCGGTGGATTAATCCGTAGCTGTAATTATTTGCGACATCAGTGTTCCACGCCTCTCCAGAGTCTTAGTCAGCGTCTCCAGTGAAAGCTCGGATTACTGACCACACCTTGACTCTGTCAGCCTCCTCGGGGTGAGGGGCTTTTGGAACGAACTTTCCCGAGCACGCAATCCTGACCAGTATGTGCGAACTGTATATAAAGCATCCGACACGGTATCTAGTAGTAGCTATCCAGCACCATTCCTCCAACTCTTCTTGATACACATACTCGTCTTGGTTATACGATATGACTATCCCCACAAAAGACACAGCAAAGGCCAACCTTCTCTATTTCTCTCCTCCTGCAGACGGCTCGAGGCCTTATACTCACGTCAATGCGGACCCAGCCACTGGTGTCCGCCAGCAGAATTGGATCAAAGAGCCGCACGACGATATTGAGATAGAGAATATTCGGGGCAAGGAGGACACCGTGACCCTCGATACTGCGGGATTCCAGTTTTTCAAGCGTCCGCAGAAGTATACAGCATTTGCGAACGACGAAGAGATCGAGAGGGAATATTATCCAGAGAGCATTGAGTTGGTGAAGCAGCTCACTGGCGCAAGCCGAATCGTTCCTTTCGATCACAGTGAGTTCTCAGATCTGCTGTGAGAGGTTCAAGCTGCATAGGTCTGATGGTTAATACCATGTAGCTATTCGCCGTCGTCGTCCAGGAGAAATTGACGATAGTCCCCAGAAGCGTCAGCCTGTACCCCAGGTACACGTCGACCAGACTGCTGATTCCGCAACTGCTCGAGTACACCGTCATTTGCCCGCTAGCGATGCCCCAGAACTTTTAAAGCATCGTTTCCAAATCATCAACCTATGGAGACCCATCAACCACGCTGCATACGACTGGCCCCTTGCACTCTGTGATTATAGGAGTATCGACGTCGCTCACGATTTGGTACCTACCATCCTCCGGTATCCCGATCGGGACGGGGAGACGTTGGGTGTGCAGTACAACCCGAATCATAGATGGAAGTACCTGAAGGGTATGGTTCCCGACGAATTTGTCCTGATTAAATGGTGCGTCCGATGACTTCTCTGATAACTGTCTGTACTAACCCGTCCTGCAATGCAGTTTCGACTCCAAGAACGACGGAACGACGGCAATCCTTACTCCTCATACAGCATTCGATGATGTTACGAAACCCGAAGGCTCACCTCTTCGAGAGTCGATTGAGCTGAGACTCCTTGTATTCTATGATGATTAGACAAGGATGCACGTGCCGGGCTGTATTCGAGTTTGAATACATGTATTTCTATAAATCAGGACTTCATTCTTGTATGCACCACCTGTATTTTCCCCGCAACCTTTTCCCTCAATATAACTTTCGTAATGTACTTGGCTTTACTTTGACTCGTCAGCCGATGCTGAGCACTATTTCAAGTTCAAGGCACTGATTATCGATGATGTCGTCGGGTTGGTTGGTCGAGGAGGCGCGTCGCCGAAAACGACTAGCCACATAATTGGTTTACTCGGCAGGACTCATTGCTCAAGCGCTCAAGAAGCAGAGCGCATCAATGTCAATGAGGCCGCTCGCGTGGCAATGTCGGAGGAGGCGCTTCGCATCGAACCCGCCTCTCCATTCTAACACAGCTATTCAAACTTCAAGTTTGGCTAGCCTTCAAGTTTCATAAGCCGCGTTCGTAATTGCGACATAAGTGCAATGTTGCACGCCCCTCCAGAGTCATATTCAGCGCCTCCAGTGAATGCTTGGTCGGATCACTGACCATACTTTGACCCTGTCAGCCAGCCTCCTCGGGGCGAGAGGGCGGACAACTGCTTTTGCAACGAACTCTATCAAGCACGCAATTCTAACTAGTATGTGCGGACTGTACATAAAGCATCCGACACGGTATCTAGCAGCTATCCAGCACCGTTCCCCCAACTCCTCCTGATACACATAGTACTCATCTTGGTTATACGATATGACTATCTCCCCAACAAACACAGCAAAGGCCAACCTCATCTACTTCGCTCCTCCTGCAGACGGCTCGAAGCCTTATACTCACGTCAATGCGGACCCAGCCACTGGTGTCCGCCAGCAGAATTGGATCAAAGAGTCGCACGACAATATTGAGATAGAAAATCTCCGGGGCAAGGAAGACACTGTGACCCTCGATACTGCGGGTTTCCAGTTCTTCACGCGTCCGCAGAAGTATACAGCGTTTGCGAACGACGAAGAGATCGAGAGGGAATATTATCCAGAGAGCATCGAGCTGGTGAAGCAGCTCACTGGCGCAAGCCGAATCGTTGTTTTCGATCACAGTGAGTTCTCAGATCTACTGTGATAGGTTGACAAAGATGTGCTGATGGTTAATGGCATGTAGCTATTCGTCGTCGTCGTCCAGGAGAAGTTGACGATAGTCCCCAGAAGCGTCAGCCTGTACTTCAGGTACACGTCGACCAGACTGCTGATTCCGCGATTGCTCGGGTACATCGTCATTTGCCCGCTAGCGATGCCCCAGAACTTTTAAAGCATCGTTTCCAAATCATCAACCTATGGAGACCCATCAACCACGCTGCATACGACTGGCCCCTTGCACTCTGTGATTATAGGAGTATCGACGTCGATCACGATTTGGTACCTACCATCCTCCGATACCCCGATCGGGACGGGGAGACGTTGGGTGTGCAGTACAACCCCAATCATAGATGGAAGTACCTGAAGGGTATGGTTCCCGACGAATTTGTCTTGATTAAATGGTGCGTCCGATGACTTTTCTGACAACTGTCTGCTTCTGTGGCTACTAACCCGCCCTGCAACGCAGTTTCGACTCCAAGGACGATGGAAAGACGGCGATCCTTACTCCTCATACAGCGTTCGATGATGTTACGAAACCCGAAGGCTCACCTCTTCGAGAGTCGATTGAGCTGAGACTCCTTGTATTCTATGATGATTAGACAAGGACGCACGTGCCAGGCTGTATTCGAGTTTGAATACATGTATTTCTATAAATCAGGCTTCCACTCTACTATATGCACCACCTGTATTTTCCCCGCACCGTTATAATCATAATTATGATGTACTCAGCTTTGTGGCGTATATTCTGACTTATCAGCCGAAGGTCCAAGGACTCCATACTGAGCACTGTTCAGGACACTGATTATTAGTAATATTGTGAGGTTAGGAGCACTTGGTAAGTTACTATTCGGCAGGGGGGAAGAAGCAGATGTCACCGAGAAGGCGCATCAATGAGGTCCGGGATGCTCGCGTGGCAATGTCGGGATAATCGGCGCTTCGCTCTCATCTGGGGCTGAAACAACCCGCCGCTTTACCGCACACCACCATCTCCTTGTTCACTGGCGAGAGCAGGCTTGGTCACAGCAATCTCGTTCATTATGACCTCTTTCTTGGACTTACTTCCCTTTCGAACAATTCCCAGTTCTTATGTGTTAGGTACGGCGACTCAACCCATCCACCCTTGCCTTCGCCAGACTGAAACCATGTTCGTGATGGGCGGGCAGTCACGGACCATCCGTACTTCACAGCTACGCTGCTTGCGTTGGGCACGCTTACACTGGGAAAATTCTTGGTCAAGGCTCTTGGCGTTCTCTTGCAGACTTTTGTTCTCCCTGGCAAAAGCGTGAGCCCTCCCTTTCTTGGTCACATGCGCCTGTGTTCCAGTATGCGCGCTGCTGACGCATTCCGTACATACAACAGGTGAAGAAGTATGGTGCAGGCAAGGGCGCATGGGCCGTTGTCACCGGTGCTTCTGAAGGTATCGGGCGTGAATACGCACTGCAGTTGGCCAAAAAGGGCTTCAATGTTCTTGTGCTCGCTCGGAATGCGACCGCACTCAATGCATTGGTCTCTGAGATTAGTGCGAATATGTCATTCTCGCGCATATATCTTATTCTAAGTGGGATTTCACATAGCTGCTACTGTTCCTGCAGGCAAGAGTGTCCAAGCTCGTTCGCTTGTAATGGACTTCTCCAAGCTGGACAACGCGACTCAGTGGTCGGCGTTCCACACTGAGATCGCTAACATGGATATTGGTATTCTTGGTACGTCTTACCTTGCTCCCAATTATTGAGCAACTCTTGACATTGGTTCAGTCAACAACGTTGGCAGGTCTCATTCATATCCAGCTGACTTTGTTGATGCACCTGAGGAAGAGGTCGATAACATCCTGTCCATCAATATCAACGCGACTGTCAAAGTCACTCGCGCAGTCCTCCCTGGCATGATCAAACGGTATATATACATACACGTTGCATATATCTCTACTATGCTCATCATCACCCAGGAAGCGTGGTTTGATCCTCTCCAGTGGCTCCCTCGCAGGTATCTCTATTGTTTCGCCTATGCTTGCGCCCTATGCCGCTTCGAAAGCGTTCTTGGCTTCATTTTCTGCTGCACTCTCCGAAGAGGTCAAGGGCAAAGGTATCGACGTTGAAACCGTTAACACTTACTTTGTCGTTTCGAACATGTCGAAAATCCGCAAGTCTAGCATTATGTGCCCAACCCCGAAGGCGTATGTTCGCTCGGTCTTAGCAGCGGTTCGTTGATATGCGCTATCTGCACAAAAAGTCGCGTCCTCATACTTTTACCAGATTGGCTCCCCTTGCGGCGCTCTATGGACTGGACGCCCTACCTTGTCTACGCCGTATTGGAGTCATTCTCTTTTGGATTGGGCCATGGTATGTATTACGAACCAATATGTTTATTATCAATCTAACGAGCGTGCTCCTGCTCGATCAGAACGTCATCGGCTGGAAGGGCCTTTTTGGTCGCATTGCTCATAAGACTCATATTGACATCCGCAGGCGTGCTTTGAGGAAGCTTGAGAGAGAGGCGAAGAAGCAGTGATACATATCCGATACCTCATCGATGCGGTTGTTTACCCCCAAAATGTGTCCCTATACGTTGGTGCTATATTGCTGGTCTGATATCTATGCATTCATCCTCGCATCTGAAAGCTCATCTCCTGGATGGTGAGAAAAGGTGCTAATTCCCTCGCTGGTCACGATACCCCCGCTGGTCTCCACACTGCCGAAAGGTGAGCATTGGAGCCCTTCCTCGAGTAGACTCTCACTGACCTGAATGTTCCAGATCTAAGCTTGAGGAAAGTCTAGGGCTGACTTTGTTGACATGGAACATTGGATGCCACGCTCTGCTAGCTCTCTGATCGCTGCAGCTAGGGCAGCCCTGCACGCCTGTGGTGATTTGGGATCGACGTCGTGGATGTACACCGTCCTGGGCTCTGATATGTCTCCGCCTTCGTGAATCTTGTACTTGATCGTTGGCCGCCCCAAAACCATTGATGGCGACTCGTAGCGCGTGACGTACGGATCACCTTCTTGTGATGGCACGGGTAGGGGCGTGGCATCCGAGATAGCGGGGAACGGGTTTTGGAGGAAGAAATTAAATTGTTGGAATTGTTCGACGCGATCAGCTAAATGGAGGAGTGCTTGGATTGGACGAGGCATGGTGGTGGATTGGAGTCTTGAGGAACACAGCCTGGGTTCGAGTCGCAAAGTCCCCTCCTTGCGTCATGCCGTGATTCTATTCAAGCCTCCTCGGATCGAGTGGCACACTCAACTCCGCCCGAACTTGTCCATCAAAAAGGCCGGCGCCCCGTCGTATGTTATTCTTCGCACGTCCTGAGTTCAACCATGGCCGTCGTAGTCCCAGGGTTTGAAGAACACGAGTGGGCAGAAGACGAGCTTCAAGTCCTCACAGACCGCGGCTTGACCACAATCGCTACTCATTTGGTATATTCACACCTCATCCCTAGCGTTCTGATCCTAAACTACCCTTTTAGGATCGTTTCGGACGGGTTCGGGTTGCTGTAGACCAGAACGAACAACGTTGGGCACTGAAAGCAGTCGACTATGGATCCTCTGAGCTTGGCCACATTCAAAGGCTTTTGGACGATCCGTCACCTCTCAACCATACTATCCCAGCATCACTAGTGCCCTGCAAAAATGCCGTCATAATACTAATGCCTCGTCTCCACGAGGTCTGTGAGACGAAGTGGCAATCACTGCATGAGATTTTGGAATGCATCGGCCAGATGATTGAGGTACTTTCAAGAGACACTGGTTTTCTTTCTCCGATTAACTGAAGTCTGTTTAATCCGGCGTAATAGGGTGCTTTATATATGCAAGATGAGATGCTGTCTCACTTTGTGCGAATTTTTCTTTTTATCATCAGCCCAGCCCCATAAGGCTCATTCTTCGGTAGGATATCCATGCTGAGAATATCGTGTATGCAAGACTACACAGGCCAGAAAATCCTAAAATCCCGCTGCCAGTTACCCACGGTAGATTTTACTTTATTGACTTTGGTGCTTCGCGATTGTGCCCTACGCCTCCCGGCGGGGCATTTCGTGTCACGGACTTCATGCGATGTGGCGGTCACTATCGACCTCCAGAGGGCACGGATGAAGTGGACCCGTATGCTTATGATGTGTACTGTATAGGACGAACCATTGCGTCTGTTTGCGGAGTACGTAATCTGCTTACTCTCGCATTCCTGTGTGTATCGACGTTGATTTTTACTTTTCAAGCAACCCGCAAATCGGCACGAAAAAATCAATATACCTCCCTCGGTAATGAGATTCGCCGACAGTTTGATGGCAGCAGATCGTCCGCCACTTCGCAAAGCTGGACATGTATTTGGTGTCCTCCGTGCATGGATACGTACAACACATTGGCTTTCTAAATTTCTGCCACATAATATAACGTGAGTTTGCCGCTACCATCCAGATGATCGCGCAACTCAACCATACTACAAAGCAATTCAATCGATCTATTTGGCTGGAAGATTATGTCCGGCTTCACATGGTTTGGATTATTTGGCTGAAGGTATATTTTGTTATGTTCAAATGGGCATTGTTCTGAATCTTTCAAGTGTATTTAGTAGGCCTCACATAGATGCTCTCCCGGCTGATATTGTTGGCATGTCTGGAGAGTTGTGCAGGTTGATAATATACCCTCAAGAATTCAAACCTACATAACACGCTGTTCATATCTAATAGCAATGTCAGGCAACGCATGAGTTTTGCGGGCACGAACACGGGGCAAGTCTGTAAGGACGAAAATAAATCCAACGCTGACCCGCAGGATATGAAATAATTGAAGGTCCATTAGTTGCCAACACGGAAGCGCATCGGCACTCATGCCTGCATTTCCAGTGGGGCATATATCATTGGCCCAGGTGTCTGAATACGAGGTTGACGGTGGAGCCAGACCGGAACAGAAGGATCCCTTATCGTAGTTGGTGTTGGGGGAGGTTTGATTGGTTTGGGAGACGGCGCGCGGATATGTTTCGCTTCGGATGAATGGACGCTTCGAGTGGCCTCAACCCACTGGTGAGTACGATCGTCCTCGTCCTAAAATTGAAATTAGAAAGACGAACCCCACATTCTTTTGAGCAGATATATACGTACGAACGATGCAACGCTGTCTTTGTCCATTTGACCGTCGATGAACTTATCAAATGCTTCCAAAGCATGGGCACGCTCCTCTTTCTTACCCTGGGTATATCCTTCCCTGAAGCCTTCGTCATAGCCAACCTGTCTTCCTTCATCGAAACCTGCCAGTCTGCCCGCGGCATGCCCTTCCGTGCGCCCGGCATGTAAACCCTCTGCCCTCCCTTCCTCAAGACCCTCAGTGCGGCCGGTCTCATATCCCTCTGCTCGCCCATCCTCAAATCCGTCTTCTCTGCCATCCTCATAACGTCTCCTCACCTCAATTCGCATCCCTTCAGCCCTCCCTTCCTCTCTTGCTTGCCATTCCCGCAGGGTCTGCTGGGCTTTCCTTGCAGCATCCTTCGCTTCCGTGGCTGCATGGTCAGCTTCGTTCTTTAATCTATCCGAGCGCTGTCGCTCCGCCTCGACTCTGCGTGTCTCTCGCTCTGCAGCCTCCGCCATCATGCGATAGCGAGCGACTTCTTCTCTTGCCCGTGCAGCATCCAGCTCTGCTAGATGACGGGCGGTTTCGGCGGCCGTCGCACGGCTGTTTGAATCCCGTGCACGCACTTCAGCGGATCGTGCTTTCTCCTCAGCTTGCTCAGCTCTGCGCATTTCAGACTCTAGACGGTCCCCGGTGGTACGCAGAACGGCCTTCAAGTGGTGTGCTTGGCGTTCTTCCTCGGCGAGTACTAGGGTGAGTATCCCTGTAGCGTCCCCCTCTTTATCCTTCCTCGGCTTGCGCTCACGAGAAGCTGCACGTTGCGAGCTAGTTGATCCGCGACGACTCTTCTTAGAACCAATGAGGGTTCGCAACACGCCGGCATCTTGAAGCATGCTGTTAAGTGGTGTCGGAGAGGCTGTCGCTTCTCGTAGCTCAAACAGAGGGTCCAACCTGGCACAACAGCGTAAGCAAACTATTTTTTTTAGCTACTATAGAACTGTCTGCTTACTCAAGTTCGTCCGTGGTCATACGCGGTGTTTGACTCGTAACAGAGGGCATGGTGAGTAAGCACACCTCCAGAACTTGAAATGCAGGTGACGGAAGTGAAAAGAGGTTGGTTGTTGTAGAGAGCAGGAAACCAGCCTGCACGTTGGGAGGGGGCTATCTGCCTGGAGTGAGCCGAGAAGGAGCCAACGTTTAAAAGAAGATCGATTGGCATATCGGCCGGGGTGCACGTTGTCTACACGTGTATGCTGCATTGAAGAGGGGACCCGGCAGCCGTTGGAACTATGGAGATTGCCCAAGTGGTTGGGATTGGATTGCCGAGTAGCTCAAGTGAAACGGAGCGCTGTGCTCCTGTGGCAGACGCCCATATCGTATAACGTTGGACGTAAGGTGTGTGCCTTCTGTGTATCGAAGCTTTATCTAGAGGATCTGACCAACCTCATGGCCAAGGGGCCTTTTTGTTGAACTGGTGAGGGACACCGTTGAGGCTTTTCGCGATAATGATCAAACCCGGGTTGCGACTCCAGGCAGTGGGAGCCTGCATTGGGAACTGATCTTACGTTGATTGCCACGACATTGCACCAAGTCTAACCTGTTTCCATGAGAATCATGCCTGCGGCTGATGGCATTAATGAGAAGCCAGCTGGATGATGGAGCGTCAGCTACAGGTGTGGTTGCTATATAATCGTAAATGGATATTTTGAATGGACCCCTCTTGCGCAGGTGTTGCTGATGGTATGTCAGGTGTGTTATCACGGTAAGTATCAAGCATTTGATCAGTGACCTTCTTACGTGGGAGCTATGTCTGATTATAAGCATCCTTTTCTGGGCACTGGCTTAGGCGTCGATACACGAGGCGTTAGCGGAGTCGGGCGATCGTGTACTTGGACTATGGTTCATCAATTAGAACGGGGTTCGGTGATACGTTTGAGAACAGAGAGTTTGCACCTTCATTCATATGATTGGGAGTTATGACGTTCTGCTTTCAGCCTCGGGTATGTATGTATATTATTTCTAAACGCTTTACGGTGTCGGCGCGAAAAGCATAGATGACCGAGGGCTCATGTCAGCTGATTTTGGATTGCATATATAAGGTTCGGCTTTTGAAGCAAGCTAAGCCAACCCAGAACTGCCCTCCTCTGATACTAGTATCGGTGCGCTGCCCACTTCTAATTGTACTAGTCAAGTTCTTTCTGACCTTATTTTGTCTATTTTGTATCAGATGGATGCTTCGCTCTACAAAGATGTCCTCACTTCGCGAGGACTGAAATACCACTACTACTTCTCTACGCCTCGCGGTTCGAAACCAACTCTGCTTTTCTGCCATGGTTTCCCTTCGACGTCGAGGGATTGGCGAAAAGAAGCACTTTACTTCCAAGATCAGGGATACGGCATCGTTGTACCTGATATGCTCGGCTATGGAGGGACGGACAAACCTACCGACCCTGCTCTGTATGTCTTGAGCCTGATGAGCGACGATCTCATCGATATCTTGAATGCTGAGAAGCTGGATCGGGTCGTTGCTATTGGCCATGACTGGTTAGTTCATTCACCCTATTCTACGAGCCCCTCTAGGAAATCTTTGACACCGATACTCTTTTAGGGGCTCAAGATCCATATCTGGACTAGCTCAATACTACCCCCAGCGTGTGATTGCATATGCATTTTTTGCTGTTCCCTACGTGCAACCTCGCTTCATCTCGCCTTCCGTCGATTTCAGCCAAGTCTTGGCCGACATGCGGAAACAATATGGCTATGAGCTCTTTGGCTATTGGCTGTTCTTTTCCGAGGATAACGTAAACACCATCATTCAAAGCCACGTAAGGATACTCATGTTACTGGACCGATTGATGCCCCATTGCTCACCGTGCATTGATTAGATTGACTCGCTGATTAGTCTTCTCTTTTCGGATAAACCGGAGGTCAAGAAGACCCATTTCGCCCCGATTGGAGCGTTAAAGGCCAGCTTGTTGGAAGATTTCAGTTCACCTCTGGCATCCTACTTCACCGAAGACGATAAGAGAGCCTTCAAGGAGGTGTTTAGTTCAAACGGATTTGATGCACCAGCATGTTGGTACAAGGTCCTTACCAGGCAGCTGCAGAGCAAGGATGACGAAAGTACGTTTTTCAAGATATCATTGGCAACCCACGAACTCACTGTATCAACTTGCACCACAGAAGTCCCGGATGAACGCGCTTATCCGCCGTCAACTGCGCCAATCTTTTTTGGTGCAGCGAAGCAAGATGTTGTTTGCCTTCCTGAGAATGGCTACCGTACTTTCTCTCAGGAAGCTTTCAAGGACCACGACATAACGACACACGAATATGATGCTGACCATTGGTTGATTTTATCCAACGCAGATGAGATCAACTCTGATTTGGGGGCGTGGTTAGACAACGTTGTATATAAAGCAAGTGTTTAGGTACATGAGTAAAGGTAAAATATATGCTGTACGTTTTACCATCAGACCTTCCCGATTAGGATGCACACTCGATCGTGATGTGAGCGGTACCGCCGGGCGCCCCAGCGCAGCCAAACAGCAGAACCTGAATTGACTTAGCAAACACGCTTACATTACTCGGAAAGGTCTCAGACTGCACCACTTTGGGGGTTCTCTGCCGAATTACTTGTGTCCTTCTCTTTCACTGGCGAGCTTTACATCTCATTTCACTCGCAAGGCCCCAACTTGAACGCCATCTTCAAACATCATATCAAAGGTCTTGAAATAGCTAATATTGAACTGCGTGTAACACCCCGATAGGAAGGCGCAAGCAGCGTTATTCGAAACGATGGACACAGGGTCTGGGGCCGGACAGATAAACGCGAAGCTCGATGAAGAGTCGATGCGGAAGGCCAAGAGGGCCAGTTTGAGAGATTTGAATGCGAGGCCAGCAGGGCAAGGTATGTCTTATTTTTGAGTCAACGAAGAATATAGCCACTAACAGTGTCCCAGAGTCGTCCAGAAACTTGGACTCCTCGCTCAAACGACACACTGCGCTCACCAAGCGTATGCGTCAATCCGTAGGCACAGAGAACCACGATCAAATCCTCAAGGACATCGAGTCCCTTTCCTTGGAGAAGTATATAGACGAGATGTCTGGCGCAGTTGTTGAAGGTGTTGGTCGGTGTAAAACAGAGAAAGATGTATGGAGTGCAGTTGAGGTGCGTATCAGGTGCATATCGCGTACCTCTCGTCTCACGGGGTATATGCTAGATCATCTCGGCATTGCACCGTCGATTCCCCACTATCTTCACACCTGCCTTGAATTCTGGTCTTAGTGCAGTGTTAGCCCCGCCTTCTCAGGCCACGTTATCCGGGCTCACACCCGAGCAGCGGGAGAAGGAGGACTCCTCTCGTATCTCCCGCCAGCGACCTGTCTTACGTGTATGCGCCGAACTCGCATTGGTTGACATTATTAAAGATGGTCCGGATAGGAGTGGTGGTGAATGGATGATGAAGGTTATCAGGCAACTAGTACGTTTGTCTTTCTAGCACCGATGTGGCGCACCAGCTAACGCGCCATAGCTCTCTAATGACCCCTCATTATCATCCCTCCCCCTACTTTCGACGTTTCTCAAAGCTTACTCTCGCCCATATTTGGGTATTGCACCCCCAGCCTCTACCGCTAAGCAATTATCCACTGCGACCGAACCTGGGAACCTGTCGGGTGAGGCTACCAAAGAGGCCAACGGCGTGAATGGTGCCTTTCCCGCCCTTTCCAAGGAAGAAGATGAATTGGTAGAAAAGGATATTCGTGATCGATTCAAAAAGATGTGCGAAGGATACTTTGAGAGTGTCTCCAAGAAACTTGTCATTGAACACGACGTCAGTACCAAAAATAGGATACATCTGAGCTGGGTTCTCAAAGCTAACGACTATCTTTTCAGCGGTTACAAGACCAAGACCGAAGGAATCATGAAGCATATATTCGGTCAGGGGAGATTTTCGAAGATAGACAGCAAGCATATGAGAAGATGACGAAGGGTTACGAGAAATTGCTTGCCAGTTGTCAAACGTGAGTTCGCGGTACTATTACCACAGATTGACGTATCTAAATACACATATAGGCTATCCGAACTACTATATCTCCCTCTTCCCAAACTCAAAGCAGCCTCGCACAAGGTTGATTCGATCCAGATAGGTGGAAATACGGGAAGCAACCTTGGAGGCGATATTGATTTGGACGAAGCAGCCCGTGGTGGTAAATGGGAAGATGAGGAGGAGCGAAGGTTTTTTGAGGATATCTCCGATTTGAAGGATTATGTGCCAAAGGGAATTCTGGGGCTTGAAGAGGATAACGAGTCTGATAGTGAGGAGACTAAGGAGAAGAAGGAGAAGAAGGAGAAAGAGCGAGTTGAAGAAGAGGTAAGGAAACTGGAAGAAGAACTTGCTGGAATGGAGGTTAGTGGTGAAGGAGGCGAACCCACTGCTCCGAAGACAAATGGAAATTCCTCTGCACCGGACACAGAAGTAGACGCAGAAGACGACGGGTAAGCACCTTGGGGTTTGCTTTGATCCCATACATCTCATGCATGTACGTGTCCAACATAGGACGACGACGCCTACGCCCGGTTCACCCAAGACCGACCCTTCTGACACTCCACAGCTCGCGCTTCAAGGACCCTCTCAACTTCTCACAGCACTTCTTGCCCGTCTACCCGATGCGACAAACCGTGCATTCATCGACCAGGCCGCGGTAGATTTTGCCTTCTTGAATTCAAAGGCCGCCAGGAAGAGGCTTATCAAGGTCTGAATGCATCGCGCTTTGATTAGCTTGTTCTAATTTCCATTTAGTTTATGGGGCAAACGCCCAAGAATCGTACCGATGTCTTGCCACATTATTCCAGACTGGTTGCAACACTCAATAAGTACATGCCGGATATCGGCACTGAAGTGGTTGCTCTTGTGAGTAATAATTTCAACCTATCATGCCGTTTTGCTTGCACTGATGCTACATAGCTTGATGACGAGTTCAGATATCTGCAACGCAAGAAGAACGTTGTCAAGGAACTAGCCGACACCAGAAGAAAGGTATTTTTGACGATTCATCGACAAAACCGAGACGCGTGACTGACTACAATCCTATATCCTCTGTAGAACGTTACATTCTTGTCAAACTTGACCAAATTCCGGGTGGTCCCTCCGCATATAATTCTCCACATGTTCAAAGTCTGTCTGGATGACTTTTCTATCACGAACGTGGAGAATATCGCTATGTTGTTGGAGGGCTGTGGGCGTTTCCTACTGCGAAGCGAGGAAACTCGCGCCCCTTTTAGTAAAATGGTCCGCCTCAGGCCACCACTCTTGCACGCTAAGTTTGCTGATGAAGTTCTTTGCTTTGTTTTACACCCAGGTTGAGCTTATGAGAAGAAAGCAAAGTATGCAACATCTCGATCAGCGACAATTGCTGCTACTTGAGAACGCCTACTACCAAGTATGTGCGGATGGAAACGCGGGAATATGCAGAGTGAACCCTCATCCTCTCCCATCCTATAGTGTAACCCACCCGAACGTACAGCCAGACAAGAGAAGGAACGCTCGCCCGTGGAAATGTTCATCCGTCACCTCATTTATGACGTGCTCACTAAGAAGACAATTGACAAAGTCCTCAAGCTCCTTCGCAAGCTCGACTGGAATGACGAAGCGGTATACCGTACTTTGCACAAGGTATTCACGAAACCGTGGAAGGTCAAATATGGGAACATCGCGCTCCTCGCGATGCTCACGTATGACTTGCAACGCTACCACGCAGCTTTCACGATCTCAGTGGTTGACCAAGTGCTGGAAGATATACGCCGAGGTCTCGAACAGAATATCTATAGCATCAACCAGCGCCGAGTTGCCACTATAAAATATTTGGGGGAATTATACATCTACCGTCTGGTTGGGTCAAGTATCGTCTTTGATACTCTTTGGACGCTAGTGACATTCGGGCATCGTAAGTCCTCTTTGATGATCATGAAAACCTTGTCTTTACTTATATCCAAAAAAGCGGAGGGCCGTCCGCTTCCAGGCCAAGCCTGCACCATCGACATGCCTGACGATTTCTTTAGGGTCCGCCTTGTATGCGTACTTCTAGACACTTGCGGGATGTGCTTCGATCGTGGTACTCAACAGAAGAAGCTTGACAGCTTTTTGACCTTCTTCCAGGTAAGCTTTTTTACGATGATAGATATGCCCATACCTTAACGTGATGGTTTCTAGTTATACGTATTGTGTAAGGATCCCCTCCCGATGGACGTTGATTTTATGCTATCTGATTCTATGGAGGTTTGTTGATTTCAATCTGGTGAATGCTTTGGTCCCGTTGACTTACCTGTTGTAGGCTCTGAGGCCGAAGCTGGTCATGTTCAAGACTTTCGAAGAAGCTGCTGTTGCTGTGGATGAGATGTTTAGCGTGGCATTCCAAAACGCAGGACGTGAGTATAGTGACCAATTCAAAATTTGGTTCTTGTGTGAAACCCACGACCTTTTGTGTAGTAGCCACAGGCGACGATAGTGGCGAAGAGGAGGACGAGGAAGAAGGGGAGAGGCGCGATACTAACGAGGAAGAGGACGGCGAAGCAGCGCCCCTGGACTCTCCAGTAAGCATTATAGTCTTTTCATTATCTCGCGCATACACTCTAATCTCTTGACTTAGGTCGACGAAAGGGCGCCTTCTCCGGAAGCGGTTCTATTGAAATCCTCGCAGGAGATTCTGGGCCCATCGGAGGACGACGATGCAGACTTTGCCAAAGAGCTTGCCAAGATGGTCACAGATAACGCGGAAACCAGGAAAGTGGACAAGAAGACTGCATTGGCATTGTGGGAATCCACTGTACCACCTCCCGTTATGAGGAAAAAGAAAGGCGAAGAAAGCGAGGAAGGCGGTGAAGTTGCTGGAGGTAGTTCAACGGACGACTCTGGCATCATGAAATTCACACTTTTCACCAAGAGAGGGAACAAGCCGCAGGTAAGATCCAAGTCTTGTATTTCTTTTGGGGTTTTGTAATGACTATACTCGTTTTATTGACTCATTTAAGATGCGACAACTGGCCATTCCTGCAGAGTCTGCATTGGCTATTCAGACACGTACCGCCCAGTTACAGGATAAGGTCGAACAACAGCATTTGAAAAAGCTCGTGCTGGATTACGAACAACGTGAAGAAGCAGAGGAATTGAGAGGTGAGTCGGTCAGTTGATACATTATACAGCGCTGACATGTCTCTTGGTAGCATTGGAAGCACGTAACCGCGCTGGTGCTATCAAGATACGCTACGTCGGGTAGACCGCCGCTACAGCCTTTTCAACCTTGCAGTAGTCCACTACTATTCCTGGCATGGTGGCACTTGCCTCTGACTGGCATTTCTGCCGGAGATCGGCCCTACCAGCAAGATTGGGCTTGCAGATCCTATCCTGACTTGCTTCACGACTTACTTGCCTCTATTCGATGCGGCTCGGCGACCTTCAGATCCTGAGAGTCGTTTATGTGTCTCCCGTCGTAGGTTTTCTGGTCCTGTTTGTCCGCTGCATGTGCGGGTCTGGGTACTTATTCCGTTGGCTGAGAACCCCTCAGATAGCTGTACTAGTATCATTATCCGCCATAGACAATGTTATGCAATCTGTATCTTCTGAATACGATGTTTCATTTTACATGCATCGTCAGTCGCACGTGGCATGTAACAGGCGCGTTGAGTTTGTTTGTCTACTTTCACTTTCAAACGCTCTTTCACTTGGAAGTGAGTATGCTCCGTCTTATTTTTGACGAGTCCTCATGGATAACTCGGACGACGACTACTTCAACGACGACCTCATCTTAGACGACAACGCACTCGCAGCCCTCGACGCAGCGGAAAGTCAGTATGCTGCGACCCAGAAGCGACATGCGTCTTCCACCAGCATTGCTCCTGTAGCAAAACGGCAGAAGGCCTTTCATGAAAGAACACCACCGCAGCCTCTACCAGCTCTGCAGCGCAACATTAGTCTCAACGATTTTGAGGACCTTCCGGACATTTTCGTGCAGGGAGATGGGTCCTATGAAATAACACCCGCAGTGCGGACCTTTGGAGTGCCTACGCCTGCACCACGAACACAACCTCGTACTGGCGACTTTGAAGCACCTTTATCTCGCACGCCCCCTGGCAATAAACCTGTCTCATACCCGGTGCGACCCCCTCCAGTACCAGCACCGCCAGTTGTTGGTCCTTCCAATCATCGACAGCAGTCTCAGCCATCCAGGCGGGTCAGTGGTACACAACAGAAGGTCCACGTAAACCATCAAACTAACCCTCCTCCTACGCGTCGTGTCACTCAGCCTCACCATGAATTCGGATCCCAGAGTTCCCGGCCTAGTCAAAGCGAAGGCAGCTCGAATGCGACTCTCAAGAATACAATTAGTATCCTTCAGGCGCAGGTAGAAGATGTTAGTGTTGTCCCGCCTGCCCTAGATAACCCGACTCATCTGTGCGACTTGTAGCTGAAGAAAGAGCAAGCCAAGATGACGGAGGCATTGAAAGCTGCGGAACAGGCGCGGCTCGCGAAACAAGGAGAAGTGACTATCTTGCGAGCGAACATTGAGAAGGTATGTATCGTCGCTCGTGATTGGGACTGCTCGAGATTGACTCAAAAGGACGGGCAGACGGCCGAATCCCATGTATCCGAAGTGCTAAGACTACAGGCTGCCAAGGAGGTGTCTGAAGCAATGAGGGTTCATCTCCAGAAAGAGCAGAAGGAGGAGATTGAACGCTTAAAAACACAGTACAAGTTCAAGGTCAGTATATACGTAGGTATGCGTAGGTTCGTAGAGCTTATCGCTTTGACTGCCTTCCAGCAGCTCGAAATGGAAACTGCAGCGCGTAAGCCACCATGGTCCGTGCAAGGCAAGAGAATCAGCAGAGATATCAATATGACACCGATGAAGGCTCCTTCGCAAATGCGTGAATGGAATTCCAGAGGTGGGCCACACAATGGCGTCCAGACTCCTCGGCGGCCGCAATTTGGGGTCATCGACAGCCCAGTTACTCAACGCTCCCGGAGACAACCACCTACACCGGCTGAGAGGACCCCTCCACTTCCAGGATTCTATAACTCGTTTGCTAGCACTCCGTCCAAGGCGCCTTTGCTGCGTGTCAAATCAAAGGGCAAGGGCAAGGAGCGCGAGATCGATAACAATGTTTTCTTTGTTTCTGGGAACGTAAATTCGTCACCGCCTAGCAGTCCTATCCGGGCCAGACGAGATGAGGCGGAGGTTCAAGACTTCATTATGGGCGATGCCGCTCCTCTCAGAACCAATAAACCCGTCGACCATCCTCAGCTCAGTGTCGCTGTAGACAACGACGATGATGTGAAGATGGGCTTCGAGTCTGAGGAAAACTCTCCTGTTCCCAATGATTATAGTGAGATCGAAGCTCCGGACTGGAGGAACGAAGTAGGTTTGTATCTTCTATTTTTAAAACCGGATGCTGACCGTGACATGAATGCCAGCTTCATCGTCTCATATTCACACATTCGCTACCCTCTTTCAAGTCGCCGACTCTGCATCTTCTCTTCAACAACCCACTGGGATTGTCCGCAAATCAGGAACAATTACAAGCATACTCAGGAGCGTGTGCCCGTCTTTTAGAGAGTACGGGTGCTTCTTCCGAATTCATCCACTGGGATGTTCATTTACGATCAATATCGTCCATATTGTCCGAGATGGCATCTATGCTGGTCGCAACTGGCTCTGTAAGTTTTCATACTGGCTCATGTTGGAATTATATCACCTACAGGAGCCTACAGATATCTTCGCTATCTTCAATCCTCAATCTTTTGCGAAGATCATGTTATTCTATTCCTTCATTTCCTACCGCTTTACTAACTCCCATACCAAACACGGAGGACGTACCTCCCCGCATACTAACTGCTCTTCGCGATGTCATTCCTAATCGTCTCGACCCAAAAAGGGAACGCGAGTACAATGAAGATAGCTCTTTGCTGGCTTACGAAACCGTGGCACTATTAGAAGCCTTCTCGTGGAACGTCCCGGAGGACTTGATACCTCAGTGCGTACCCTCGTACCTATGAGCTCAATACCGGCTCCTTGACGCTTGACGCGTACAGACTGTCCGTGGTAATTCGGGGACACAACGTCCTCATGACATTGCTATCTCCGTCTCAGCCGACGCAGCTGGTCTGCAATACAGTTCGGGCGCTATCGCTTCTTGCAACTCGTAAGTCTTGTTCCGAGTCGTTCATTCCGGGAAAATACAATCTAATATATCCATGGCAGACCAATGTCTCTTCAAAGTGTTGTTATCTCATTCGAATCCTTCGGACGGCACGGAGCCAACCACATCACGGGATGTCAGCTGCATACCGCATATAGAACAACTCAGTTTCTACCTTGCAGATTCCCGGCGGGATGGACCCGAGGCAAGTATAGGTAATAGCAATTCTGATAATAACAACTGATTACCGGAACATGTCTTCATAGGATCAGCTGCGAGAGACGATTCTATCGTTCATTGCGGCCTTGGCCTTATCACATCCCGACGCCCTCAGTATACTGCTACAATCCTCAACGCTACTGCCATCTATAATTCATTACCTTACAGACGTTACGACCCCTTTTTGGGAGGATGACGACGATTTACTTTCGTCGCCCTCAAGCATAGATAGGTACGTTCATTGCTCGGCTCTCTATGACGTGTGCTAACACCGTATGAGTAGGGTGATACGAGCAGTTAATCGAACGGTCGCGTTGTTATATTATATGGTCTTTACTCCAGATCCAACCGCCCCATATGATCTAAGCCGCAAACTACGCAGTGCGCGCCACCGTCACTTCAATGGTATCCAGCATATGTTCACAGTCACGATGGGTCGTCTTACTTTTGCCGACTCGCCGGCGTGGTTGACGGAGACGCAAAGAATACAATTTGAGACTACGATTGGTGGGTCTTCCCAGTTGCTACCTGCTGCTGTAATCTCATTAATAACTAACAACTAACTCTCATTTGGCGCATGTCATAGATACGGCTAATAAGCTCCTCGAACTGGTCGTGGATGGACCAGAAATCGAGATGGTCTGGAATGCTTTCCAGGTTGACTCGGACAGCAAAGTGACCAAAGCGGATGCGAGAGAGGAGATGGACGACGATGAAGAAAGGGAAGCCCGATTGCTGCACCCGAATGTTGATATGGAGGGATAACTTCCTGGAGAGTGTATGCATTTCTGAGATGCTGTCTGGCATTGTAAGTGCCTAACCGATTTTCATATCAGGTCAAGCGTGAGATTATAACATGTTCCATTAAGATCGGTCATATGATAACAGGAAGTTCGAATCTGCGTCTCGGTGCCTACAGCGGACGGTACTGAATAAGGTAGTCGACAATTTTGTGGTCCGAAATGAAAATTATCGACAATTTCGCTTCAGCCACCGAGCTTTCGCTGCGTGTATATTGCGTTCAGCTGTTCGTAGAGCGGCCAGTTGTCGAGTTGCCAGCACGCATGTCTCCCTCCGATACTTTGCGCTCAGACGATGCCGGAACTTCATCTAGTCGTATAGGCTATTTAGCAGTTACTTCCAATATATATATGTCTAGATAGACTCGCCTTTGTCAGGGATGAATCCGAGGCGGCTGCGATTTGCACCCAATCCGTCGTCGGTTGAACTTCCATGTTGCCGAAGGTTTCTAGCCATACCTGCCACAAGCATTCACCCCAGTCCGTGGCCCGCGAGATCGAAGGGAAGAAACGTTCTGTACACCACAAGGGATTGTCCCGGGCGATTACCAATGGCGATAAAGCAGAGAACGGATAGGTCATTCTTCCTCGTGAGCTAAATATGAGGGGGTTTTCAGGAGATGCTTCTGTAAAAAATGAGCGATAGAACGTCTTCGGAGGGACCACAGAAAGATTTCCAGGGAAAAGAGCGACCCGAGGTGTCTGAGAGAAAACACGGGCAAGGTTGAGAAAGGCGTTCGGGTTGTCCGGAGCATTCGATGGTAGATGTAGCAGGTGAACAGAAACAGTCGAATTTATGGCTGTAATCTTCTGTAGATTGGCTATCTTCTCCAGTAGCGCGCCATACTCCTTGGAGGATCGCGAAGAGGGTGTGGTTACGAGCAAGGAGATGTAACCTATCGTACAAAGTACTTGATATTGTCCTTCGCGGAGAGCTTTGTACGTAACGTACCTTTCCACCTTAAAGCCCAAGAGGGAAGCAAGTTGATGTGTTCAGCGTCCGTCCACAAGCAGGCAGTTATGGCATCTTTATTCGCCTCGGCTCTCAGGACGTATGGATCCAAAAAGCTAGGTTGCGGGTATAAAGACGTCAGTTTTGACAGGAGGTGCTCCGTTGGTAGGTCCTGTATTGGGGAAATGATGTCTAAAGGGGATTAATCACGCGCATACACCCTGCCTTTAAAGAGAACAACTAACGAGGGACGTGTGGATCATCACGGGTGACGCTGTCTTCGGGCAAAAGTCGTGTGACCAAAGCGGAGGACAGAAAGAGTAAGCTGAGGCAAGAATAGACCACAAGAGAGTATCTGAATCGCGGATTGTGGCTGAGACGTTGCCTTATAGCCTGCGTTTCAAAGAGCAAACACACGGCAGAAAACCAGTTGTAGAGCACATTCCTCCAGTGCAGCGATGCATTTGCATCTACACCATGCAAAGAGGGCGAGGATCCTTTCTCTGAGCCCGAAAGATGACCAGGAGTTCGCGAGCGATGCTTTGAGATGGTCGAATAAATCCTCGTTTGGACACTAGCTGAGGACTTGAGTTGAGACGGTTCTTCACTTGCAGCTTGTAACTTGGCTGGTAATGAATGTGAGCTTTTGAGGTCCATATCGCAGTTGTTCGTCGCCGCCAGTTAAGCAAGAGCGAAGAATGGTTCCAGGATGTTTGAATCAATGAGCACTCGTGAGTTGTCGCCTGTTCCCGAAGTCACAATTGTGTCACACGATGGTCACATAATTGTCACATCCCGTAAACCGGGAAGGAGGTCATGTAGTGTGGTGACTCGAAGTAGTACAGTGCCCCCTAGTGTTATGTCCGAATCCTTTCCCAAAGACCACTGAAAATCGCCTACTCATCCTCCTCGACATCACCAAACTCGAAGATCCCTAGACGGTCCTTCTTCGCCGCTTGTGTCGCTTCTTGCATCTTCTTCAGGACAGCGGGGTATGAATGCAAATACTTGCATCCCTTGCGATCAATTGTAGCAAGACCCTCACGAAGGAGATCCACATTGACAGACGAAAGAAGCTCCTTATGTTCGTCGGCGTCCATCAGGCGTAAATGCAGCAGAGATCCCTCTTTAGAATCCGTGTTTGAAATCAGTTTCCTGCCTTCGCAAAGCTGACGGAACCTATCCACCGCCTCAGCGTGGTATTCGCTTTCTGGACCTACGAGCTTGATGAAGCTGAACAAAGGATTAGTAGACGTGGAGAACTATGGGGAGAATTGAGCCGACCTTAATCGCGCATCGTGCGCTTGACCTGGCAAGGAGCGGAAGCGGGGGTCAAGAGGTCGGATACTACTGAAGCCAACAGTGTCTTGGTTTCCGTAGTCGATAAACGTTACCTCGGCTTCTTTTTTGATTGGCGACGCACGCCGGACCCTAGCGCGATACCATTGGCCGTCCGAGAACTTCGCGGATACAAGGTCTCCGCTTTTTGGTGCGGAAGGTGGTGCGGGAGCCACTGTTTTGTGGTGTAGCGAGAACTCTCTCATCAACTTGTCCAACGAAGCGATACCTACAGAGAATGTTAGATATGTGTTTCAGATTTCTGTGGCCAAGAAGGAATTACCTTCAGTGTTGAGAATCTGGATCGAAAAGTTGAGTCCATTGTGCACCCGAACATCGCTGATAATGACATCCTGATATTCGGTTTTGAGCGGGCCCCCGTCAGTTTCTTGCGGTTCTTCAGCCGCCGCCTTCTCAGCCTCTTCATCATAGTCGGACCAAATCTGATATGAGTGGTAAGCCATGATCCTTATAAGAAGAGACTATGTTATGTACCTTCCTCTTTGCCTTCTTCGCTTCTTCCTACGAACACAAACTCAACCTTATGGACTCTGAATTGTTCAAATGTGACTCACCTCAGCTTCATATAATTGCCGTGACCAAGGGAGACTATCTGCGGAATAGGAATGAACAGTAGCCAGACCTTCATGGACCAATGTGATTGCGGCGTTCTCCGTTTTGTTAAAGTATAAGGCGCCAATGAAGCCCCCAGTTCTATCCACATCGTAGATTTCGAACTCGCAGTCTCGCTGCATGTAGCGCCTGACAGCAAATTCAGACGCCTCAGCGCCGTACGGCTCAGACTTCTCTGAAGGATTCCGCGCTGTTCGAGGAGCACGGATACCTAAAGGGTAACGATTCAGTGCCTTTTTTTCCCGCGAATAACGACAGAGCTCTGGGCTCACCTCCAAGAACGAGTGTCAGAACCTGGTTGTCTTTGGGGATCAAGATTCTATGCAGATGATGTCAAACTTTCTGGGGAGATCAACTAGGATGAAACATACTTGAACCGAGATCCAGCAGCGACGTAGTCAACTATTGCTGGAATTCTACCCTGTCGCTTGAAGCCATTCACGAAAGGTGTTGCTCGGTTGCTGGACTGCAGAAAAACATTGATCAAACTATTTCCTCTACACAACGATCAAACTCACCTCGGAGATGTTAAGAGGCTGTTTTGATGATGGGAACTCCTTGCCAGAGTGGATTCCACGAGTTTCAGTCACAGCGCTATGATCTAGTAAGCATATGACTTGATATCAAACCGAAATGCCTACGTTTGTTCGGCTGCCATAAGCTTGTCGTAATCAGGCGAACGGTCCTCATCATCCCGCCTGTGACGAACGACACTGGCAAGACCTTTCTCGATCAATTGCTCGGCGACGTTGCTGCAAGGGGAAAACGTTAAACCACAATATCTCATGGAGGTCGTAACGCTACATACGATTGTTGATTGCCATAACGAACAGTGGCGCATTCCCGCTCGTCAAATTCGCCTTCTTTAGGGCGGACGAAATCGACTTGGACCTTGACGTTCTTGCCAATCAGTCGCTTACGAAGGAACTCGCGGGCTTCGTTGGCGTAGTGCGTCTGTTTTGGATCGGACAATCTGAATCATGTCTCCATCAGTGCTTACAGTGTGAAATACAATCATAAATATTTACTTTGGTGCCCTGACTGAGCTGAGTTGAATTCTCCTTTCTTTTGAGCCATCTTTTTCAGCAACGGAAATCTGGTCACCGCTCCACACTCGGATTACTACTGCATCGAAATGTCTTGGACCACCATTTGCCGCTACGGCACCGTTGGCCTTGATCGGGGGTGCAGCGATGTTGGCAAACAGACCAAGACGCTTCTCCTTGGCACTTCGCTCTGCCTGACGGAGACGTTCCATTTTACCACCAGCAGCTAACATGCCAGCATGCCAGTCCACAATGCGAGCGAGACCCGCGCTAACGAGGTGTTCTGCAATGTTTCCAACAGGGTGAAGCACTAGATGCAATTTAACTAAAGTCTCCACCCCAAAAAGCAGCTCTGTGGACTCACCATTGCCAATGAAGATAGTTGCGGTTGGTGCTGGTGCTGACGCAGAGACTTGAAATGGCGTCGCCGTCGATGTTGGCAATGATACCAGTTCCACGGTGACCGGGCGTTGAAGAAGTCGCGACTCAGTGAAATATTTAGCCTAAAAGGTCCGGCGTGAGGAAAGATCGCGTTATATGAAGAACATAGACAAACCTCTTCGCCCAATGGTTCTGATGTTTCTTCAGGCCTACTTGCGACACGGGGACTACGTACACCAGTCAGAGTGATATTGACAAATTGATGGTCACCATCTGGTAACAGCAGGCGGACGCGTAAAGTGGAACCATCTTTCACTTGCTCAACGATAGCTGAAGACACGTGGAAGAGTTATAAGAGGATGGAGATTCAATAAGATAGGTAGGTTTTCACACACCATCAATCGACTTTCCCTTCCATTCAGTAATGAATGCTTGAGAATCCGTAGGCATCATGTATTCGACTGAACGAGCCTAGAGAAACTTAACTCCGCGCAACGAAGCAGTAAAATCCATGACACACCTTAGGGCCGTGTGGATTCCAAATACCCTTTCCTGCAGCCTTAGCTTCGGTCTCCAACTCGCGGTTCTTAATGTCCGCTTCCGTAGGTTCCCTCTTGATGTCCTTGAGCTTTGCCCAGCCAGCTTTGAGAAGTTGGGTTGCGAGATCAAATCCTCCAATTTCAGCAGAGCCGATATCACGTTGTACATCATCGTCTGACGATGACACGGTGTGCGCGACGGTAAAGGTAATTGGCTTGCCTACTGCATGTGAACGCAAGAATTCACGAGCCTCGTATGCCCAAGGCTTCGCGTAAACGTGAGCAACGTAATTAGAACTGTGAGCCGGTTGAGAATATTACTAACCTCGTCTTCTCTCGTAGAGGATCCCGTCTTGGGTGCCGTGATGTCTGCTAGGTACAGAACCCTGGCATAATACGTGTCATCACACGGAAACGATCTGTGCAAGCTAAACCGGTCCTCACCTCTCCTTTGGAGGTTGTCCTTGCGCGCCAGGGGGACCACGCAACACGAGAGAGTCTCCGGAAATTACAGCTGGTTACTCCGTAATATTCAGACTACTGCGCATGAGCAGAGCAGTGAACAGCACTATACATTTGACGATCTGGCACAAATCATAACGGCTTTAGCACACTGCCATCACACCAGACTTTCCGAACTCACGGCTTTGAGAGACATAGTTCCAGGAAGGACGTTAAAAGAGATGATAATTTGGCCGGTGAGTTGTGGTTGCAGGACGTGAAGAGGTTCCAGCAGGTCGTGCCAGACCTCGGAGCTCGCGTGCACTCTTATTCCACGTGGCCGCTTCAGGCCTTTCTCACGCTAGTCTTCTTCGGGACGACCTCCTCGAACATCTCAACCACTACAAAGGGACAACATGCCGTTCTACCAGATGTTATGTATCACAGCCCACTACCCCGAATATGTTAGTGTTTCCAACACATATTACCTTTATATCGCTCAAACAAATCATGTCCAGAAACATATAAAAGGACTCGTTACGCAGACCGCCCAGCATATAATGAACAACGGCGGTGTCGTGCGCAACCTAAAGTCTTGGGGCACACTCTCTTTACCTGAGCGCATGCGTAGAAACAAGCAATACTACAGCATCGGAGAGTGAGTTGACCACTGTAGGTATCGGCGGATCAACACTGATCATTGCACTCTAGCTACTGGACCATGCATTTTGATGCTTCACCACGGACCCTAATGACCCTCAACCATATGATGCGACAGGATCCACGAGTTGTGAGATGTACGCTTTTGAAGCTGGGAGAGAAAGTGGAGGACATCGCTCGCCCCCCCTCTAAAACCATGCGGCCCTGAAGTTCAGTTTACCGCCGATGTCGTGTATCTGTATGTACTATCTAACCTTATAGAGTAGGCTGACTGGGGCCTAGATGTAGAGCTTAAGAGCTACGAGAAATTATCTCTCTTTACATGTTCAACAACCTGCAGCAGGTCTGTTACAACCGGAACGGACGTGAGATCCTCGCCCTCTTCCTTCTCTTCCCCTTCCCCCTTTGGGCCGAGTCTGCGCAAAAGGAGTGCGGCCAGCCCGGTGGCTTTTGCACCCTCATAATCCCTGTCTTTGCGTCAATGCAAGTGTCTGTATCGGATGACCTGAGATAACTCACTCAACCAGTGCATCTCCAACATGGAGAGCTTCGTTTACCCTCACTCCGGCACGTTGACACGCCCGACGGAAAATCTCTTGAGATGGCTTTTCAATGCCTTCTTCTTCACTAAGCATAACAAAATCAAGGAACGGCAGGACCTCAAGATCTGCCAACACGGAGCCTACACGCCATTATCTTTAGAAAAAATCCTAATATGAGGGGGTCAGCTCACGCATCCGGATATCTGTATTGCTGACGAGCCCAGCGCGGATGTTCATCGCTTTTAACTCCTGTACTGAAGTTAATTATTTAGCATGTGTCATGTCAGCAGCTGAAGAAGTGACGAACAACAAGGTATGGTATCATCAAAAAGGCGGTATCCCTCTTTCGTACTGAATCGCTCAAGGAGCCTAGACACGATTTGGTTCAAAGATCTGTCTACCACTTTGTCCCCCTCGGTTTCATACATAATCAATTATGAACTGCAGAGACATCTACGTACCAGATGGATCCGCTCCAGCTCCGATCGCAGTCTTGTGAATCACCTGTTTCCACCAATCCTGGGCACCATCCTGATATGCTGGCCGGGACAGTCGTAACTGCTTGTAAGCTTGTCGGTGTTCGTGCCAAAGTAGTGAAGCAACATGTTAATCAGTCAAAAAGACGTTGGTCGACATAAATTTCAGCTCTCATCTACCAGTCTTGAATGAGCTTTTAATGATGTCAGGATCTATGGCTCCAAGGTAAGGCTCAAAGGTCTGCGCATATTGAACATATATCGGAAGACGAGGGACTAAAACGGTATGAAAGGCGTCGAAAAGGACCAGGCGGATTGTCATGACAAGAACTTAAAGTTCGGAACTTGGAAGCTTGAAAGTCGAAAGCGTATACGGGCGCTCATAAAATAAGCGTTGCACTGTGACCAATAAGGCAATTTTGCGAGTTTGAAGCCGCTTTGAAGTTTACATAAGCAAGTAGTAGGTTGACTTTTGACCAGACTCCTACCCAAATCTCCACGGTTCAGACTCGAAGGGCCGCTCCGGCTCGGCGGCAACTTGCTCGCGTTGTGCCAAAACAGGTTAATGCGCACTTTTTCGTCCGTCTCCTAATTCCATTTAGTTTGAATGGTTTTGTAGTCTTTATAGATGTCATTGGAATTAACTTATCGACTTTGTTTATAAATAGGGGTTTTGCTTCAAGTCTGGTCTGTATCTGAACTCTCGCACCTCAGGCTCTTCGTTGTTCTCATACGGTGTGTATTATCATTCGCTGTGATAGGTTTCGTACTGTGTTCACTACTAATATTGAAATAAGATGATTACAGGTGTCAATCAAATTAGACCGCGTCCGTGGCGGCCCAAGGAATATGCTGTCGACAACCTACCAGAATATTCAGAATGGGGTCCTCGTGAATGTGGCTTATCGCATGTTCTATTCAATAACGGACATCCATTCTCTATCCTCATCAATGCCGAAATTGTTGTT